>JASANF010019303.1:0-16096 GCA_030248245.1 Trissonchulus sp. WLG1_4 | reverse complement strand
TTTTTGGTCGGTACTGTATTTCTCATTAACGCAAGAAACGGTAATTGACAAAGTTCACGCAACGTTCAATTATCTATTGTTTTAAACTTTGCATGTAATTTTTAATGGGATTTGAAAAGTAATCCAAATACAAAATACAAAGTAAATTAGTAGAGAATAAAGCATAAAGTTTTAACCTGATTTAAATGGCTTGGTTCTTGAATTCAAGTATAAAAAATTGTTCTTAATCTATGTACTCTTGATGCGACACAGCATACAACAGTTTGTGCCACACTGAGTCAATTATATACCTTATATATATATATAACTTTTATCCCTAAAATATAGTAAGTACATATCATAAAAATACCTAATGACTAATGTTATCATACTATGTAATTTACATTATGATAATTATATATCACAACATAATTCTAATCTATGCACTATTTATTAGGGAAACATATTTAATAACGTCATATTTTGTATACAGATAATGATTATACTCAAATTACAACTCATTTCTATGATTACGGCAAATAATTGTAGAAGAATGATGTCGTCATACAATTATACACTTGTAACAAAAGCAAAAATTTAAGCTCTAATTATATTTTCATATTTATTAAATAATGCTTTCAAAATAGTGTCTCACAGAAACTCTGTAGCAAAGATTCAGGGGTTTCCAGTTGACGTATATAAATGAAATAGTTTTTTGCTATTTTTGGTCAATTTCCGACCAAACTAATCAACTTCGCGACTAGCCCATGAAGAGCTGTTGTAAATTCTTTTAAGTACTCTATGGTGCTATCTTATGTACATAGTTCATATTAATGTTATATAATCCACACCTAGGTGTGGATTAAATATAGCCGTGAACTTGATACTAAACGATAGCAAATTGTATTTACGGTTAATCAACAGCTCTTGGATGTACCCGGTACTGAATAGCATAAGTATGGGATTACTTTTATAAAGGCTGAATGCAGCTAAACTTTAAGGACAGAAAATAGAGCTATTTCAGAAGTAATCAATTTGAGGTGTACTATACACAAACACCTGCTTAGAATGCAATTTATGTTTACACATTTTCTCCGTTTGTACAAACCCACGTATATACTATATTCAGAATATAGGATAGGTGATGCTCCGATTTGACTTTAGGTGATATTATGCTATTAATATCACAGGCACTATGTACAAAGAACAGCGTCTCGATATGTAGTAAATGTGCGTGAGCAATCTAAATAGAAAAAAAATTGCTGACAAAGTGTTCAATAGAAAGAGGAGGCCCAACTTTAGAAAGAATGAAATAAATGGAGGCGCCGGGAATCGAACCCGGGCCGCCTACTTCGAAATCAAGCATGCTATCACTACACCAGAGCCCCCAAGTCTCATAGGCCCTAATTCTCATTTACAACAAGAGCGCGTCTAGACGCCGTCAAAAACATTGGTCTAAGATAATCATGTTGTTCTTGTTGTTGAGGTTGTTTTTCGCCCGATTCTAACGGGTGGTATTTCAAGAGGTACCCTACTCAGCCTTAAGCATGTATGACCGGGAAGCAGCATAAAAATTCGGAATCGCAAATTTTGATTGGCTACATAAACGCTTTCTTGAGTTATCGATCGGCAAAGCAAATTTTAATCTCATCCGCTTAAGGGGGTAGTGTCGCGAAAGCAGGTTTGCTCATAGGTTGCAAAAAGAGATCTTTTTGCTTTGAACTTGTACATTCACTGAGAAACTAGTCCAATGCTATTCTGTGTTAAATAAGTACTGCCAGAAAGTAGACTACCAATATCTACCAATATCTTGAACCAATCGCCGATTGTAAGCCAGACACTACACAATAAGGACATGATAATACAACTAATTCAGCCAGATATCAGATTGGCCAGCTTGTGAAGCACACATAACGTGTCGACGCACAGTTTTTTGCCACAAATAAGAAAAAAAAATGAAGGTTCGTTTTTCTTTTGATTTTAAAATAAGTGTCTAAATTTTTCACAATTTATCATTATTGCTGTGAGTACTTCACTGTTTACGCACAGTTTCACAGTTCAAACAGGTATTACTCCGCAACCACTCAATCAATTTGAACTAAATTTTGTGTGCATAAACTACAATATATATCCTTTTAGTCTGTGTAAACAAGCTAAACAAATAAGTTGATAATAGTGACGAAACAAGCCCAATCTGCGGCAAAACCTTCAGTAAGTATTAAGCATTACTTTCAAGTAAGCTGACCAGTAGGTCAGCTAAAACCTGTTGTGCAGCAATTAATTATCTTACGCTAAAATGCGTATGCAAAAGATAAATGTAGTCATTTCTTTCAACAAAGTGTGTAATGTAATGCTAAAGGTTGATCTTGATTGTCTTACAACAAATTTTATGCTGAGTGAGGAGTCGTTACATTGTGAAGCCTGAGTGTCAGTATTCCAGAGGAAACATTTAACGCCACCTGTAATTATATTGATTCTTAAATTAATAACTAAAAATTCATGAACTGCATCTGCTGAATTTGTTTGTTGCTTATATTATTTATTGTTTGTTTGGGAATTGTTTGTTCCAATAAGTTTAATTTTCTCAACTCCATCGATGGTGTCCAAGTATATTCCAAATGAAACAAAATGCAGCCAGTAAATTCGAAACCGCATTGCGTTCATAAGCTAAAGGACTACAGGTTAGGGTTGATTAAATAGCGAAACGTAAATTCCGTAAAATGTAAAATTATATATAATATAAAGTTAATATCGAATAAATATAGCGCAAAAGACAAACTTATCAAAAATAAGCAAACTTGAACGAATATAAAACAATTTTCGAAACCCTGAATCGAACCAGGTACCTTTAGGTCTAACGCACTCACACCCGAGCTATTCCGGCTTAACAATTCTTAGTTAAAGTCTGCAAGACAACTGGTGCTGATGATTAAAAGCGTAAAATAAATTTTTTGTGTCAGCCAAATTAAGATTATGTTTCATCGATCGATATTATTGTTAATTAATTCGTTAATCAATGTTTTTTGTAATTAATGTTGAAAGAAGTTTCGTGTAACAACGTTTGCTGAGTTACATATTATGAGTATGAATTTACTGACAGCATGAGTCTGCGCACTGTTCCAATAAACTCAGTCAGTTAATGAGAGTAATTGATACGAACAGGTTAGCTTAGACGGCAGGGCTTTGGATTATAAATCTGGAGACTGACGGTTCGATTCCGTCTACGAGATAACTTTTTTGAATCAGCGTAGGGTTGCACTGAAGCTGTGTTCTACTGAGCTGTAATCCTGCCAGTGTAATTTAACACTGTAATTCTAGGTGACACACGCTCATACACACTTGAGTTGAAGTAAAACATGCATACACACAAACTTTTTGCACAGTTTAGTGTTATCACGCCAGAATCAAAATTAAAGACCTGTTGTGCTGTGGCACAACAGGAAAAATCGAATGTGAATAGGTTTTTAAAACGTCATTTTTCCGACTTTGCGACCTCACTGCAACCAGTATACTGCATCAATTTTGATTAAACTTGGCAAAAATACTTGCCTCAACATATATTTTCAAAATCTATAAAGAACGATGTCTTATCTTTGTCTAAAAACGTTTTACAGTTACGCAAAATCGACTGCTTTCGCGACACTACCCCCTTAAAGAAAACTTGCTAGAAAAGCTAGAAATTAACTTATTAATACCGTGCTGTGAATTTCTTTCAAGAAAAGCCAAAAACATTGCGGGTTGATTACAACTTCCACAAAAATCCGGAGCGTTCCAAAATGAAGCTGTAAATAATATTATCGAAAACAGTTTGAAATATTTGGTCTAGACGATATTAAAAAACAGTTGACTTAGATTTAAGCATAATTGGGTCAGTTCTGATTAAGCTAGCCTGACAGTTTCGCTAAATTGGCAAAATTTATTCAAATAAAACTGCAAACTTTTTAAGTAATTTTAACACGAAAGCTAAAACGCCTAAATCCGTTTGCTATTAAAAAAACTGACAAGTTAAAACAAATACAAAGTTCAGATGACAAAAAATATATTATGAAATCAACAATGCTTTACGTCGAATAACGTTTCAATTATGTCATCGAAAACAACTAACAAAATGAGATTTTTTATTGATCTATTTTTATTTATCAAAAATTTGACGTAATTTGGTTGTTGAGTTTATGGGTCAGATAACTGATACATTTCGACGTAAAATTTAACTGCAATATATGCAGGTTTATAGGCAGAAAATAAGCATAAAATATATAACAAGAACTAAAATTGGATTATATGATGGTGTCTTACTGTGCCGAACAAGAGTGAGACACTTTGCTAGTAGCCTTTAAATTACAACTAAGCTTTACTAAAACTAAACTAAACTTTAACTAAAATTTTTAGCGTCGGCAGATGCGCTCGTCAAAATTGGCTAATTTGTGCAAGAAAACTTTTAGCCAATCAGAGCAAAGATTCTGCATGACACATAAAAGGACTGATCGCATTTATAAGTGGTAAAAAGAATAAAAGTTATCAACTCAATGTTAACTCATAGCTAGGTGGAAAACATTCAAAAAGATTTATAAATATGTAGTAAATAAATAAATAATGTAATAATGTAATAATGTAATAAATAAATATATAATATGTTTGCAGATATTGTGGCAAAATTAGTTCAGAAATCAAGAAATTACGGAAAGTTAATAGTTATCAATTTCACAAAAGAACAGAATTAATCTCGTATGCAGGTTTGAGGTTCGAATTTTCATGCTTTGAATAAAATCACGCTTTTATTGTTTAGGTTAAAAAATCGGTTTTTTAAAATGAAACGGTTTTCGAAAATCAACCTAATATGAACCAGGAAGCAGACAAATAAAAAACAGCTATAGAATGAGTCAAATCCGAAAAAAACGGTTAATTTACAAAAACCAACGAAACCTATCTGATTAATGTTCTGCCTCGTCTACTTTTGTAAACCGCCCAGGGAAAACCCAATGTCACAACCGGTTAGCGGCAAAATCAGTGATATTCAGAAGCGAACTAAAGTTAGTCTGGGGAAATCTCGGTAACAGTAAAAAGTCAGTAATTCAGGTGGTCCTTATTTTTGCTTAATAGACGTTGGCCTAGAAATTAAATTAGGTCTGCTTTGCGTGGGATTGAACCGAAATGAGCCAAGGACTGTTTATTTTGCGGCCAAAATAAACAGGCTTACTGGTTTCAGATGGAATTTTTGAAATGAATGTGCTGAATTGTCCAAAACACACACAATTGTTTCGTTGTTTTGACAAATCAAGAATTGTTAATCAGTGTTTAAATGTTTGTTCAGTGAGAAATACAACAAATAAAATGACATAATTGGGTTCGTCATATATTAATGTGAAGTTTTTAATAACGGGGATATTCCCCGAATAACCACCAAAAAGTCAGGAATTTTTAAAAAAATTTATCTGCAAAACATTCCGAATTTAGCTAGTAAACTATGTACATGGGTGCAGACTAATAATAGGTAATCTATATAATAGTAGGTACTGTGATTGTTACCGATAGATTGAAATCATATTTAAGTTTGCTAACACACACAACACTCACGCACAACACTAGTTTGAACGCACAACATAGCAACAACAAATAGGCGTTTCTATGGTTATGCAATCACTTATGCTTTATAAGATTAAAAATCATAACACTTAACACGGGTGGTTTTTAATAGTTAGCTAAGGTTTGCAGTGTCACGTTGAACTTGTGCAGAGCTATCAACCGAAAAAATTGACATCTTGATAGCGCCACTTCTAAAATGGATTAAATGGATTAGATTAAAACTTGTTTTGTCGATAACTAGTTACATCGATTCCGAATTATGTATATAAAACTTTAAACAAAAAAGTGTTAGTAGCACCTCCACGTGTAAAAAACTTAAGCTAGCTCTACATCAACATCGGTTATAAGGCTAACAAAGTTAAATTTAATCGGTTTAATCCAGTTTAGGAATTGGAGTCTAGTCGGCTCAAAATGAACAGCAGATTTTCAGCCTGGGATTTCGGACGCTATCCAAGACAAAAGAGTCTACTCATCGGCCGGAAAAGAATTAACAGAGAATCTAGCCCAAAACCATTGAAACGGATAAATCTTCTTCTTCTGATGAAACACTACTTTATTAAAGCTTATTACGACTGAAACTGCAATTGACACAAATTCTGTAAACATAACACTTAGAAGGCGTCTCTATAAATGATAGACCAAAACGATTAGTAGAAGATTAATTATCTAAGGCCTTGTCATGAGATAATTCGATAATGGTCTTCAAATCGGTAAGCTGGAACAGAAAAATTTGACACAGTTAATAAAAAATATTATGGTAATAGAATAAAACGCCATATAATCTAGTTTATAACAGTAAACATTGATTTGCTAGGATATATACTAAGTAATTACATTAAGACTTTTAAGGACTTTTTATTGTTTTTTGTAAAAAATTGATACAGCTTTAAAATCGTAAAAGATTGAAAAAGACGCCATATTGTAAGCGAGTTTCGGCTATTTGTTTCTGCGCTCAAGAGATCTTATTTAGTTGCGGAATAGTGCATGGAATAAAAATGTAGGAAAATTTAAAGTGGGTGATCTAAAGCTCTAAAGGTGGGTGTTTAAAGATCTTTTGTACCTGTTGTATGACATTTGTGACACATTGCACATTTTCAGGTTTGCTTTATGTATAGCCCTTAAATTAGGCTTAGGTTTGGACTAAGGCTGCTCAGGCATTTTTTCTTTTCTAATCGCCCACTTTACGATAATCAAAACACAACTATAGTTCACCAAAACACACTCAGTTAGAGCAACAAGAAATACACTTAGTAAGTACATTAAGTTGAAGTAATGTAAGTTAATGTATATAAGTTAAGTATGTAAGTAAGTACATATGTACATAAAAGTAGTAAGTTATAGTATGTAAATTACACTCAGAGTTCAAGTAGAGAGTAGAGAGTTCACTCAGAGCTACAGTTCTCACTGTAGTGTGCAAAAAAGCTCCCCCACTTCATCGGTGGTCTTATCCTTCGCGGAAAGTGACCAAAGTTGGCGCTAAAATTTATGCTTTAAACTGATATCGAACCAATTTTTAACGTAATAAAGTGATAGGTTAAGTTTAAATTTAAATTTAAATCATACCAATAATTTTTTGCTTGTCACTTCCATGCTTGGTCTCCTATCGCGAAAGATGCAGCTTGTCGTAAGTCAATGAAAGGGGAACTTTTCTACGCACATACTGTAACTCAAAGCCGAAACTGTTTTCAAAACGGATTGTTATAAAATAACTTTGATGAAGTGAATAAATAGCATTCTTGATGTCGACACAGCATAAATTTTTTTGACACTAACAGCTGTTTTTTACCGAACTAAAACGGCTGGGTTGGATTCAGTGTATATTTAGGAACGGATATTGAACAAAACTAAAATAGTTAAAATAAGTCTGGTGAGTATTCATATTCCAAGGCCATTGCGAAAGTTAAGTCCGTTTAATCCGTAGCTTTTGACCTTACTTATATTTGATTTGATATGACAATTTTAAGAATACTTTTGAAGCTGTTTATATAAGTTGGACTGGATTTAACTCAAGTTTCATATTACGGTGAAAAAACGTCTACAAGTCTAATGTGGACGTTGCTGATTGCGTAGTCACATTCGTGAAACATTAATCTAATAGGTTTCGTTTGTGTGGCAGCGGCTTTTAAGCATGCTTAGTGCGATTAATCTGAGGCATCAACTTCTTCCTTTCTTTCTTTCAAAAATAGGATATGCCTTATTAGAAGATAAATACTAAAGCAGCGCGTGATCGAAATCGCTTGAGGTTATTATTTGATCTGAATTATTGTCTTGCGTTAAACCAACTTAATGTCATTTGCATTCACCACGCAAAATCTATCTTTATAGCACTAACAATTATAGTGTTAATCTATTAAGACTGACTGTCTGTAAGAATCGACCCAGGCAGGGACGTAATTTTTTCGACCATCTTCGATTTGCTTCAAATTTACATATATGGTAGCCCTATATGAGTGTATGAAATATGCAAAATTTTAGCTTTCTCCCATCTTCCTGAGGCCAGATATGATCTCCCAAAATGTGCGTGCTTAGTCACTTTTTCCAAGTTTTGATCAAACTTGCTTTTCCGTTTATATTTGGCCAGTGCTACACGAACCAAATGTCATATTTTAGTAAAACATTTACTATACAATGCAAAATATAAGGGAACTTTCAAATTTACTTTATCTTGTTTACTTTTGAGAAAATAAGCTTTGACTGTGCGAATTTTAACGTTTACGAATGAGCATTTTTCGAGTTTTTGATCAATAACTCGCGGAATACTTAGCAGTCAAAGTTTTATTTATTACAAAAATATACACACATATGTCGGTTATTCGTGTGCAAAAAATCAGCCAAATCGAAATAGGGGTATTGAGCGATTTTTAAGCTTGAAATGTCAAACTTAGATTAGCATTCATTGCAACTATGCCTAGTATCACTTAGTGCACTGTTACATATACCATACCTATTGATATGATATTCACCGTCAAAATAGTCCACATAATGTACAATTTTATCATGTTTACTAGATTTTGATTACAAAATTTTTGGACCCAATATAGCGCAGAATTTGAATTATTTTCAAAATTCTGAAGCTACTTATTTCTTGTTTTTGCCTTGTAAATTTGACAATACTTAGCTGTCAAAGTTTTATTTATTATACAAAAATAGACATACATATCGGTTATCTGTGTGTAAAAAATCTGCCAAATCGATGTAGGGGTATTGAATATTTTCAAGCTTGAAGTTGCTAATTAGATTAGCATATATTGTAACCCTGCCTAGTATCATGTAATGCACCGTTGCATATACCACACCTATTAATATGATTCACTGTCAAAATAGTCCACATAATGTACAATTATATAATGTTTATTAGATTCTGATCATAAAATCTTCGGATCCAACCTTAGATCGATACATTCACGACCTTGCTTCAATGCCGATCCGATTCCGAGAGATATCTGATTGCTTATTTTGGCGTCAGTTTGAACATCATTTGCAAAGTCGGTTAGCTCTGATAAGAATGGTTGTACTTGAATTGCTTCCGATGCGTTGGCGTATGTACGAACCGCGATGTCACGTAGTGTCATTCATTGTGCCACATATTTATGTTTTCCCATCAGTAGATGCCGTTGCAAATTTGCAGAGCTGATTGTACGCAACCGGGTTCTGGATACTGGAATATTTGTTTTTTCGGCAAAACTTTGTTTGATACTTAGGGCCTTATCCAAAATTGGATTTACCGGATTAGATTTAAATCAATTTTGCAAATAACACAGCAGAAAATAAAAATAGCTGGATGAAATTTTGTCGTACACGTCTCACATAGATTATCTAGAAGTGTGCCAAGTTTCAGCCAATTACGCGAACTTAACGCTGCGTTATTGACGAAATAACGTTAAATCTAATTCGATAAATCCAGTTTTGGATAAGACCCTTAGTCTGCTTCTTCTCTGACAATAGGATTATATGCATTTTTCACAATTTCATCTGAGACGAAAGCTTCGTCTTCTACCACTTCCAGGGGCTGGGTTTCTTTATTGTTTGGATGTTTGAATATAAAACCTTGCTGAAAAGTATATATCCCTGTCTTCGTGGCAGACTCCAATTGTACAAACTTGGCGCTGTTGCCTTTCCCAAGCCTAAAATTTTGTTGGAATAACCATGCTCTTACCAAAACAAAAAAAGCGCCACACCGTCAGCTTTGGCTCGCCCCAAGGTGAACTCAGCTCAAAGCCGTAATAATTTGCAATTCCTAGAATACGAGCTTTGGTTTTAATTTACTTTTGCAATTCAATAGTTCCGCAAAATACAGATACAAACTTAATGCCACGATGAGAGAAAACAGCACAAATTCAGCGGCAGTGGTGCACCGGTGATTTTCATGCATATACAGTCGAATATGCTGTTTCACGTAAGATGCCGCACAGTCGACAAAAAAAAAATATATATATATATATATATATATATATATATATATATATATATATATATATATATATATATATATATATATATATATATATATATATATATATATATATATATATATATCATATATACGAGATTTATATCTGGATAATCTGGCGACCGTGCGGCATCTTACGTGAAACAGCATATTTGAGTGTATGTGCATAAAAATCAGCCCGTCTGGTGTTTGTGAGCGGCCGGAATTTTTGCCGGCCTGATCGTTGCCGACCGGGCGGCAGGTCAAAGGCCGGCCGGTTAAAAACACCGGCCGGCCGGCCAGATTCAACCGACTGATAAAATTAGGCCGGCATAACAATCCGGCAGGCTAAGTTATGCCAAAATGACACTCTGGATTTGGATCAATTGGTTTTGATCAAAAATTTGGCCGCCCCGACCGGCCGGCCGGCGGGCCGAACTTCTCCGCCGGCCCGGCCGCCGGTCGGCCGGCGGCTTTCGCGGCCAGTCACAAACACTAATTCCAGGAATTGCAATGAAAGAATTGAATGAAAGAATGAAAACATAAATATGTGGCACAATGAATAACACTACGTGACATCGCGGTTCGTACATACGCCAACGCATTGGAAGCAATTCAAGTACAACCATTCTTATCAGAGCTACTTTGACGATGATGTTCAAACTGACGCCGAAATAAACAATGAGATATCTCTCGGAGTCGGATGGGCATTGAAGCAAGGTCGTCTATCGATCCAAGGTTGTATCCGAAGATTTTATAATCAGAATCTAATAAACATGATATAATTGTACAATGTGTGGACTATTTTGACAGTGAATATAATAACAATGGGTGTGGTATATGCAACGGTGCATTACATGATACTAGGCAGGGTTGCAATAATATGCTAATCTAAGTAGCACAATTCGAGCTTGAAAATAGTTCAATACCCCTACTTCGATTTGGCAGATTTTTTACACACAGATAACCGATATGTATGTCTAGTTTTGTACAATAAATAAAACTTTGACAGCTAAGTATTGTCAAATTTACGAGGCAAAAACAAGAAATAAGTAGCTTTAGAACTTTGAAAATAATTCAAATTCTGCGCTATATTGGATCCAAAAATTTTGTAATCAAAATCTAGTAAACAGTATAAAATTGTACATTATGTGGACTATTTTTACGGTGAATATCATATCAATAGGTATGGTATATGTAACAGTGCATTACATGATACTAGGCATAGTTGCTATGAATGCTAATCTAAAGGCCGATTCACACGGTGCGTTTATGCCGCTGCGATTTTGACGCAAAACGCAAGCCGCAGGGTGTCGCAAGTGAAACGCACCGTCTGAACAAGCTTTGCGGCCTTAGTGCGTCTCGCAGGTCAGTTTGCTGCGTCTTTACTGTTTCAAAAAAATGACAAATTGGTCCGCAAAATTTGTTTATGCCAACACGTCCGCAGCATCAAAACGCAATAAAATCGCAGTTCGAATAGCAGTCTGGCGTTTAAAACGCTGCGGCAAAATCAAGACGCAGGCATTCCGCACTAAAAACGCTGCGTCTGTTCCGACATTGCGTTTTGCGTGCGGCAAGCTGCGTTCAAAACCGCAGTAAAATCGCAGCGTGTGAATCGGCCTTAAGTTAGACATTTCAAGCTTAAAAATCGCTCAATACCCCCACTTCGATTTGGCTGATTTTTTGCACACGAATAACCGACATATGTGTCTATATTTGTATAATAAACAAAACTTTGACTGCTAAGTATTCTGCGAGTTATTAATCAAAAATTCGAAAAATGCTCATTCGTAAACGTTAAAATTGGCACAGTCAAAGTTTATTTTCTCGAAAAGTAAACAAGATAAAGTAAATTTGAAAGTTTCCTAATATTTTGTATTGTATAGTAAATATTTTACTAAAATATGACATTTGGTTCGTGTAGCACTGGCCAAATATGAACGGAAAAGCAAGTTTGATCAAAACTTGGAAAAAGTGACTAAGCACGCACATTTTGGGAGATCATATCTGGCCTCAGGCAGATGGGAGAAAGCTAAAATTTTGCACATTTCATACACTCATATAGGGCTACCATATATGTCAATTTGAAGCAAATCGAAGATGGTCGAAAAATTACGTCCCTGCCCCTTCACACTATGGTCGATCCTTACAGACAGTCAGTCTTAAAACTGGTCAAGAAAAATAGTAGTTCCGCCAAAAAGGCAGATTCCCAGAAAAGCATCACGCGCTGAAATCAGCCTTTTACAACAACAGCTAAAAATAGTAATTCGACATTCCTAAACGCCCACAAAGCAACCCCTGAAACCCCAAATTCTAAGAATTAGCTAACTAACTCCAAGAATCTGCAAACTAATAATTAGACCCAGCAAAACCCAGACCTGTCCGTAGCAGCCGATTGGATAATCCATTTCAAACCCAACACCTACACAAAAGTGATTGGCTAGGAAAAACTATAAATACCAAGGCGGTATCCCAAGACAACTTAAACCCGAACTTGAGCTTGGACGGAGGACCCATACCCCTGTTTTTTACGCAGCCGCCCCGTTACCGCTTGCCAGCCCTTAGGCCGCCACTCTGACTGATTGTGTCTGTCAACTGAATAAATAGTAAGTGTGTTGCATTAGCGTAACAGGTTTTGTCACTAAGTAATACAATAGTCAGTAATGTCCGGCATACACAACGCAATGCAGGAACCTGGCGTTGGGGCAGCGCAGAAGTCGCTGCGCCAAATGTAATCGGGTACCCCAGACTAGGCGATCAAGTTCACATCACTTAGGATCCACGTCTACACGCTTACCATACACCTACCACACACACACACACGACATCCACAATAGACAAACCCCGACGGATACCCGGTTACACATTCTGGTGCCGTGACCAGGATCAAAAGAAAAATAAAACAAATAAGAAAATTTTTATGGTCCATACAATAAGAAATCTAAAATTACTGACCAACAGCCAAAATTAAGCCTTACCCCAAGCTCAAGCGATCAAAGCTCGGAGGAAAGTTCAAGTTCCTACCAAGGCTCGATAGAAAGCCCAGACTCAAATTTACCTATCGGTTTTGAAGAGCCAGTTCACGAGTCCTTTTTCAGTTTCGAGTATAACCTGCACACTCCCTCATACTTTCGTTCTGCGAGAAAGCACACCCCTTTCGTCCTGCAAGGAAAACTGTTAAGATGACTGCTAAAAGTGAAGAAGCCCCACACGAGTCGACCGTCGACGGAAAACGGTGGTTTATAAACACAAGTCAGATCCCGAATTTTAGAGGTGAACCGACTGATGATTTCGAAGAATTTTTGGGTATATTTAATAGAGTTAGTATGGTGAATGACTGGACACCCAATGAAAGGGCGAGAATGCTGCCTGGATTTTTGCAGGGGTACGCAGCTGAGGTGTGGGAAGCCTTACCTACAGGGGTACAGAGTTCATGGGATGAAGTAACGACGGCTCTTAGTGTAGTTTTAGGAGAAAGAACTGCCAGTTTGTTAAGTTCAGAGTTACACAGACGAGTACAAAGGCCTGATGAAACTGTGGAAGACTTCGCACGGGCGATTCAAAAGTTAGCTAGAAAGGCATACGGAAAAGACATCAAAGGATCAGCGCGAGACAGACTAGTTAGAGAGATTTTTGTAAATGGTCTGAATAAAAATATCAGACGATTTGTACTGTCTTCTAGACCCCAAAGTTTTGAAGAAGCGGTAGTTGTAGCGAAAGAACAAGAAGGTTTCGAAAAGATGGAGATCGATAGTATGCGCACGAGTAGAGCAGTTAGATTTGAAACGGCAAACGTGAGAGCGGACGACTCGAACAACGCAGCGACGCCGGATGAGAATGTTAAGTTGCAAGCAAAACTTTTAGAGAAACTAATCGACCGAATTGAGGCTGTACAGCGCTACAGGCCAGCAAATAAGCTGTCAAGATCACCGGATCGTGGTTCCGGAGGGCCACGAAATCGTAGAACCATCGACGGACGGCCAATATGTAATAATTGTGGAAAACCTGGTCACATAGCGGCAAGGTGCTTTCAAAGAAGCGGCTTTGATGCAACCGAAAACAGGCCAGGACCGAACCCTACACCACGTCGATTTCAAATCCCAGTAGGAAATCGGGATCAACGAGCGGAGATCCCACCCAGATTTCGAGGACCGTACTCCCCTCAAATGGCACAATTAGTCTCGACGGTGAACCCTGAAGCTGACGACGCAGAGATTAGAACCGCCAGTAGAACAGCTTCAATAATGGAGCAGAATCGACGTCTGATTGCAAGATTACTAGAAGAAAATAGGCAAAAAGAAGCTGCAACCAATATGGTTGTAGAAGAATGCCAGTTTCCCATAAGATCACTAGGATATGCTTCAGGCTTTACACAGGGCGAAACACCGATAGTATACGGCAAAATTTGTGGAATACCGTCAGAAATGTTGATAGACACAGGCAGCACAGTAACATTAGTCAGCTGCAGGCTTTGGAACGATCTAGGACCTACTAAACAGTTTGTAGTTCCGAAAGTCACATCATTAACTGGCCACTCATTAGAAATAATAGGCTCGAATACAGCTGACATAGAGATAGGAGCCGACATTGTAAACGTTGAAGTACAGATCATGCGAAACTGCCCCTATGATGCTATCATCGGTACAGATACGCTGAAAGCTTTAAAAGCAGGGGTCAATTTGAAACTGGAAAATTGCTGCTACCTAACAGTGTGGTAGCAATGTACTGTAATACCGAGCCAGAGAAGGCCAAAGAACCAAGTCCAACTTACGTGTCGCGAGTTCAGATGCATATAGAGACAGACATATTACCACAGTGTCAAGCGGTATTGCCAGTCACGGTGGAAACATCGCCGGAAGGAGCTGTGGGAATAATAGAACCACACCCACAGCTGTACGAAAAGTATGGACTGTTGTCTACACCCACCATAGTTCGCACCATAAATGGAAGAGCTCCTCTGAGAATAGCTAATTTTGGTGCTGAAATGTTAACGCTTAGGAAAGGTACAACTATAGGAGTGTTTCAAGAATGTGAGCTCGCCGCGGGTGAAGCCATGGCAGCCATACAAACAGACACAAACATCGAGTCCGAGCAGTCAGATTGGATAATCAACCAATTGGATATGACTGGCAGCTGCCTCTCAATGCAAGAGCAACAACAGCTTCAAGGGCTACTTAGAGATTATGAGGACATATTTTCAAAATCAGATTTTGACTTAGGTCACTTTAAGCTAGTAGATCACACAATAAACACAGGAACGGCTCCACCAATTAGGCAAAAACCCCGTCGTATACCAGAGGCACTAAAAAAGGAAGTTTCGCAGCAAATTCAAAACATGGAGGAGCAGGGAATAATCCAGCTCTCAGCAAGCCCCTATGCATCTCCTCTTGTGCTGGTAAAAAAGAAATGCGGAGCACTGAGAATATGTGTAGACTATCGGAAGCTCAACGAAATCACACATGGGGATTACTACCCACTGCCCAACATAGTCGAGACCTTAGACCAATTGAACGGGTCCCGTTACTTCTCAACACTCGACTTAGCATCAGGGTACTACCAAATAGCCGTGGCAGAGAAAGATCGAGAAAAGACCGCCTTTTGTTCCCCATTCGGCCTCTACGAATATACAAGAATGCCGTTCGGTTTGAAAAATGCACCCAGTACCTTTCAACGCGCCATGGAGTTGTTATTTGTAGGACTCCTGTGGGAAGCTTGTTTCGTTTACATTGATGATATTTTGGTAACGGGAAGGACATTTCAGCAACACTTAGAAAGACTTCGAACGGTATTTGAAAGACTAAGGATGGGCAACTTGAAGTTAAAATTACGCAAATGTCAGTTTGGCCGCCCAGCGGTACCATTCCTTGGACATATAATCTCGGAAAGTGGCGTGTCACCTGACTCCGCAAAATTAGATGTAGTGAAAAATTTTCCTACTCCACAGAAGGCGAAAGAAGTGAGATCATTTTTGGGTCTAGCTTCTTATTACAGACGTTTTGTGAGAAATTTTGCAAGTATTGCGCGACCACTCCACAAACTGACAGAAAAGGATATTAAATTTAATTGGACACCTGCAGCCAACGACGCATTTCAGCAACTTAAAGA
>JASANF010019302.1:0-12674 GCA_030248245.1 Trissonchulus sp. WLG1_4 | reverse complement strand
CATACAATTTAAATAAACTTGTCAACGTCAGTTTTTAGCTTAGCCAATTGTCACCAGTAACCGTCAAAAAGTCTAAAGCAGAAAAAACTGTAGAGCTTCAGTTTTGCTTAATCTTGATACCTCTCCATAGGAGATTATCAGCAAACGAGATCACTGTGAGCAGTGTTTAAGTTCAAATTGGTCACTATATTGCTAAACCTCACACAATAGCCATCTTAGGCCGCCGCGTAATAACAGCATAAGGTTCTGTTAACGTTTTTGAGGTTTTTGTGACTTGTTATATAAAACTAAAGGTGTTAGTGTCGTCGAAGAAGTTTTGCCCGGAGGTTGCTATACAAAAGCCCCTTTTTTCAAATTTCACATTGGCTGAGAAACTATGTACATATTAAAATGGGCTCAAGACTCAAGACTCGACATTGTCGACGCATAATAGTTTCAACGTTGGCCCAAGTCATTTTAACGATTCCACAGATAAGAAGTGAGTGTTATAGAGTTTATGGGGATTGCAAACGTAACTGTGGACAACTGTCGGATCCAACTGATAATTATTCTATGATTTCTAACTGTGGGTCCATATTTTCATTATTTAGTTAACAGACCGATACTGAAGGCAGATGCAAACACTAACCTCGTTGCATCGCACACTTTTCGTTCAGCTATATATTATTTAAAGTGCGGTAGCAATTTTATTTTGTGAACTTCAGCTATGTCTCTAACAAGCAGAAGTTGTATGCAAAAGGTGTTCGCACTAAGCAGTAATTAATTATTCATAAGCATTACTAACCATTGGGCCTTAGTAAATAGGTAAACCAATTAAAAAAACTGCTGCGCACCAGAAGTTTAGGTAAACGGTGTAGCTCATAATATAGTACATACATAGTGACATGAATTGTAGCACAATCTTGACATTAGAGTAGAGCTGAATAATTTGAGTTGTGGATCGCAAATTATATTGCGAAAATACAGATTGCTTTGTTCGAATTTGGTCTCTGACCGATGTGTTAGTTTACCGGACACAAACTATATTGACTGTACTGCCGAGTGGTATTTTCAGTACATGTCTTCATTATTTAAACACTGAGGTCGTGCAAACTGCAAAATACAAAACGCAGCGATGTAACCACCACTCTTATTAAAATTATAAGAATCAAAAATTATATATAAATTTTTTTAATCAATGACTGCAACTGTGAGAAGCAAATACCGACTCTCTGGCAAGCTATTTCGAATGTAAACCGTCCATTCTCAAACATTTGCCAAAAAACAAACAAACAAACAAACAAACAAACAAACAAAGTGGCAACCTATGGTGCAAAAATCATAATGCACATCTATGTCAATGTTAACGTTGATTATTGATCTGTTCACTAAAATTACTACAGGTAATTGATCGTGACTACATATTATATTATGTCGGAGTAAGAGATATACCTAGCTTGCTTAAACTGTGTATAAGCTTTGTGTCCTGCAACGATAACAGTATCTACAAAGGCACTGCTCACTGAATTCCAATTCGTTTTATAAACTGTAGCTAATACTGTGAACGCGATTGCTGTGCGTCTCACCACTGAGACAGACATAGTTTTGATGTATAAAACCTTGTATCAATTGCATTTTAAATTTCGCGAAGACTGATTGTTATCGCACTTGATATTATGAAAACGTCTTGAGAAATTTGAATCTTCAAGTGAAATCTGAAGGTAAACGTCATTGTACGAGGTGAGGGAATGTTTTAAAGAGAGATTAGTGACAAATGTTCGAAAGAGTTTAACTTTTCATGTGAGATTTTACTACTGTAACTTTATGCAATGCAATTGAAATAACAACCACACGCTCTATGAACTGATATCGAGACGACAGACGCTGATACGCCTCTCTTATTCACACATACACACGCCGACAATGAAAATGCACATGCAACATGCTACTACATAATTTGCATATTGTCAGTGTGTGACATTAATACACAACTTCACAAATAATCAACACGCTTAACACAGCACAAGTATTCAAAAAAGAGCCTGGGTATCAAGAGCACGTATTGTGCACTTTGATACCCAGACTCTTTCTAAATGAGCTGCTGCGCTGTGGCGCAGCAGCAAAAACACAAAAACTGCAATCAACTGCTTTTGCAATAGCAATTTTACGTATACAAAATTGATATTATTTGTATCCATTACATGTAACGGGGTCCAACAATTTTTAGGTCCCTTTTGACCCACAGTATATATGTAAATACCCTAAATTTTGTTTATGCCTACATTTTTGCCTATTCACGTACGTTTGCCGGAATTTTCAAAGCTTGACCCTCCGGATCCTCGATTTTGGAAAAGGGTCCCCGCGCCCCCCACTGTTATAGGTACATTTGTATTCACATGTCGGTTTACGTAAACGGATTTTTTTCAGATCGTAGCCACCCATTTCTGGCCATTCTTCTGAACGTCAATTGCAGAAAATTACTGATATTGTCTTGCTGCCTGCACGTGTTTCAGCAGTTGTGCGGTATTAATACCGTCATGTAAGTTTTTTCCTTTCCACTACAAGCTGTACCCCGTTACTTGTAACAATTAGAGTTGTGTGATGTGTAGTGTTTGACATATCTATAACATATGTGTCAAACGAAAAAACAGTAACTTATACAATTAATGCAATTCTAACAATTGTTGCCGTTTTTCCTGTTGGGCCACAGCCCAACAGGTCTTTAATTTTGATTCTGGTATCTTAACACAGTGCTAGCGTTAAAGTGTCAATGTGCGGAGTGTGTTTTTTTCCTGTTGGGCCACAGCTTAACAGGTCTTTAATTTTGATTTTGGATTCTTAATGCGCTGCTAACGTTAAAGTGCACATGTGCGGAGTTTGTTTTACACGTCCGTCTCCGTCAAATCGCACCCGTCTACCTACTTACTTACCTTGCTGGCTTGCTTCTGTTAATGTACTGCCTTTGCAATTTCCGCCGTTACACACTACACAGGCATGGTAAAAAAGATTACAAAAAATTGCTTTCCCCGGAATCGATCCAACAGCCTTCAGTTTATGAGTACAACAGCTAAACCACTACACCATTCTGCCGTCTTGTATTTATAGCATAGAGTGCCTACTAAAATTTATTCCATAAGGTGCTTATGTTACAACATAGTTTTGGAAACTTTGCAGATAAAATTTTAACGACATACATGCGTATTGAACGAAATCGGAAGGTTTTGCAGTTAGCAGACAGGTTTAGTACGTGTGCATCAAAAATTACATGTTAGCTATCCCAACAGGTTTACGATGGCCTCTGGTCACTACTCGAAAATTAAAACTTTTTGCTTACTGAATGTTTTTGCCGAAAATTGGGCTTGTTTGCACTTACCTTACCTTAGCTTTGCATCTGTTACTATTAAAATGCCTTGTAAAATCAGTGTGTTGCTGCTTTAGTGGTTTCTGAGAATGTAGTTTGAAAATGCAAAAGTCTGACAAAAAGAGCTCGACTAGGAATCGACGACATCCCCTCTAGGTTGCGAACCTACCAGACTAACAACTCGGCCAGTCAGTTCTGATGCTTCAATAATCATGATATGTTAGAAATTGACGATGGTATTGTGTTCTTTCAAACTGTCATAACTTATTTGCAACAGAGCGTGCAAGATAAATTTGCAATTATGCATGAGCAAACATGAAGTTCAGTTATTTAGCTTTATTTAAGATTATTAATTAAGTAATTAATCTACCTTTCAAATTCCGACTGCCGAAAGCTTTAAGCTGAGATTTCGCAGTTTCAATGGCTGTAACAGGATAGGCTTTTCATGGAAAACATGCAAATTAAGAAATAAAACTTTCGCTGGCCCAACAGGTTTACAATGGCCTCAGGCCAATGTATTTAAAAGTATATGCTTGATACTTACAGAATACTTTTGCCGAAAACTTAGCTTGTTGTTACCTAGTTTTTGGACAAGTGTTACTTGTTTTTGAAGTTTAGAGAGCATGAATAATTTTTCAGTCGTAATTTTTTTAAAACCTATAAAATTTTGGTTTACCGAAACTTTTGTAATTTGGTAAACATTCCCTTTATCACTTTACAGTTCACGCGGTTTATTTAATGTTGTTTATTCAGTCACAATACCGAGATAATACCGAGGGATTATACCTACGTTAAGGTACAATTACATTGAGTGTGTGGCAAATATTGATGAAACCAGCGTTATGTATGTACCTTTTCGTTCTACATACCTTTATCTAACCTTATCCTGCAGAAAATAAAATAACCTTTTTATGATTTAGGTACTATAGCACAGCGATTATCAAAATGGCGGGCACCTACATGACTTCGTCTCAGCAGCGCATCGAAGAACAAGCCGTGTGGTTGTCTTGTGTGACCACTTCGGTTAATTTCATTGGCACTTTTCCGGCATTTTTTTTAGTGGAACGAATTGGCCGAAGAAAAACTCTTCTTGGAAGCATGGCGGGTAGGAGTAGCAGTCTACAACAGATCTAATCGTTGGTCCTATCAATTACCTATTACCTACTATTATTCCCAAGAAACGGACATTAATGAACGGGGCGCCCTGTGCAGCGCCGAACTTTACACAAATAGAATTTATTGAACAGAATAAAAGGCAGTAGATTGCTGAACTTTTAAAAATGGTCTGATCACCATAAAAATCGTAACTGTAGTTGACTCTTTTTCGTAAGATAGTAAATCATAAGTAAAACAAGTTATTTCTTTTTGCACAATTAAAGTCTGACCAAAAATTGTTGAACCCTGAGATAAAATAGGTAACTCATTTTGACGGCAGAAATTTGAGAATTTCGTATACCGTTATTTTAATAAATAATATTAATATTCGTTATTTATTCGTTTATGATATTCGTTAAGTCGTTATTTAAAATGCTTTTAATATCAATAATTTTATTATTACTAAATTAAAAATAATTTGGTAATTATATTTATAACAATAGTTTATTAAAAATATTCTGATATGTACTTCTATTTATATTACTGTTAAATTAAAAATAAATTGAAAAGAATATTTAAATATTAATATTAAATAAAAATAAATTGAAAAGAATATTTACATTAATATTAATCAAATGTCTTATACTATCCTTATTTTCATGTTTTTATCAAGAATTATAATACTAAGGGACCATCGCTCTAGATTGGTTGGCGTTGATGTTCTAAACATAAAATAAGCCTACATTGTAATGAACGTGACCCGGTTCTCTGGTTTCGGGTCAGTAAAGCTGGAGTTATTTTATTGTCAAAATTAATTTTTTATATTATTAAGTTTTTCGTCACATAAGTCAGCTGTAACCTATAGTTTTTATGGTGTCAAATGAAAGCTGTTCTTATATCCTACCTGATGCCGAAAACTAGAACTTTTTAACACCTAGCTGAAAAAAGTTTTGGCAGAAAAAGTTTCTACGTAAACTTTGTATTTTTCTAAAATATTACGCAACGTCCGTGTTACCATTGATATAACAAAGGAAATGCTTCCGTGAAGTCACCCTTATAACTGTGATCCTTATACAAAATAGTTTTTACTCCATCAGTGACCATGGAGCCGGCAATATGGGTCCAAATCTGAAAGTTAATTTTTTCTGACATTTTATTTTTGGTATATAAGTCAGCGTTAACGTATACCTAGCTTTTTTGGTATCAAATAAAAGCCCATCGTCTGCTCTATCTAAAAGTGAAAACTAGAACCTTTTATGTGGTCTCTGGAAAAGCTATAGCCTGAAGTTCTTTTTCGAAAACATTTTTTTCAAAAAAATTCCTTCGCGACAATTCACACCACACCATACGTATTGAACAAAAGTTCTAAAACATTGAAATCTTTATAACTTGCTTCAACGTTGACGTAGAAACATGAAATTGACGGCATTCTACTCCGAACTGTAGGCGATTTCGAATGAAACCTTACTTGACGTTGACCAACGCAACGTCCAATCAGCACCAATTAAAAATATTGAGCGTTGGTTGATTTTTACGTCATCATACGACCTATGAATTGACAAATGAATTGACTTACCTTTTGACAGCATATAAAACTAATTTCACGTCGATGCCACAAACGTACTAAAAGTTATGGCTCCTGTAATTTTGCCTTTTGCTGACCAGTTATAATCACCTCATATGCGATCAAATCGCACTGTAGGTCAACTTTGATAATGTGAACTTTTTTCAAAATAAAATTTATCGGTGTATAAACAGTGCTTGACCTTAGGTACGTTGTAGAGCTAGTCTAACTAGTCTAAACTAGACGCACTAGACTTATAAATTGAAAATAAATTGAAAAGAATATTTAAATATTAATATTAAATTAAAAATATTTCAGGGTCCCTTAATAGTTTATTAAAAATGCAATCGCAATATTAAAATAACGGTAGTTTCGTAATGCATGCGCATGATTTTGTTTCAGGGCCTGGAATTTTTGGGTCAGACTTTAGTTATAAATTAGATACTCCAAATCATAACGGTGTGCCTTTTTGGATCACATGTCTGTTGACTGTAGCACCATAATCCAACCGACTTAGGAACCCCGTCAAAAATAGCTGCGGAGATTAGTTTTAATCTGCGCTTTCCTACGCGTAGCTTAAGACGTAGATTCAAATCGTAAGGTAAGCGTAGCTCCGCTTCTATAACGTAGATTTGGTAGTTTACTACACGCTATATGCGTTATTGCCTAGCCGTAAAATTTACACTTACATACATACACACGTAGTAGTGCTATAAAACAGCTAGCCTAACGTTATCTTGGCCCTAACTATGCATACGTATGTGAAACATTAGGCCTACAACGAAACAAGCACGTTTTGCGAGTAGGGTTAAATTAATTTTGAAAAGTTTTTTTGCGACATGCTTGTACTGCTGAGGATATTCTTCGAATATACCTAAAACGCGGCACCAAAATATTTTAACAACGCCAACCGTTTTATTACACTAAACGATACCACCTCATTCTAAATCTATACTTCTTGGCAGTAATGTCAGGACTAACGGGAAAAAACGTTTTAGTATGAAAAATTATGGTATTGTCTGTTAGCTACCTACGGTAGCTAACACTCGTGGTGGTCACAATAAATCGTCAACTTGCTTGCGTTGCGTGAGCGTGGTGGTCACAATAAATCGTCAACTTGCGTTGCGTTGCGTGAGTTCACTTGCGCAACTACGATTTTTTCTGACCAATGGTAAACCAACCGGGGTAAAGTATGACATGTACGTGCCAAAGACCACGTGCCATGGTTAGCTCCAGCTGCCGTGTCGGTCAGCCAAAGACGCCGTGCAAGTTAGACAGTTTTTTGGCATAGTATTCTGACATATAATGCAGCTTTACAGTGCTAAAATTAGATCATTTTAGTGTCCACATGACCACATCTACATGTATAACATAACTGAATTAGGCAACCCGATGACAACCGCACTATAGTAAGGTTTAACCAACGTCATTTGAAGACAATTTTGTATGGTATCGACACGCTGATAAACAATCAATGAAACATTGTAGCAACCGGTTTACTTACAGCACCATTGCAGTGAAAGCCCCTGAATTCTCTACGTATTTAAGTACACTTCCTATAGACAAACGTTGAAGCCTTAATCACAACGCAGCATGAGCACACACACACCCACACAAATAATGCATTTTCTGACCTACCAATTTCTACAGTGTATTTTTACACTGAGAAAGCTTATACGTGTTAATTGGCCTTGTGCATTATAGTATATACGCGGCGGCTGAGGCCGCCGTACCGTTATTTTAATAATTAATATTAATATTAAAAGTCAGTATTTAAAATACTTTTAATATTAATATTTTTATTAATATTAAATTAGAAAAAATTGGAGAATTTTATTTATATTAATATTAAATTAAAAATATTTCAGAAATTGTATTTATATTAATATTAAATTAAAAATAAATTGAGAATTTTATTTATATTAATATTAAATTAAAAATATTTTAGCAATTGTATTTATATTAATATTAAATTAAAAAAAAATTGGCCGTATTAATATTAAAAAGCACTTTATTTTTAATATTCTTTTTAATAACGGCTGGGCATATACAAGACAAGCCTGTGCAGAAACTGACACGCTGCATTTATATTAATATTAAAAATGCATTTTTATACAATTTTAATATCATTTTAAATACAGCGTAGCTCATGTGTTCGCTTTTCAACCCGAAATTCGTCCGTGAAGTCACATTGGCATGGCTATATTTTTGTGTTAAGGGGCCCATTCATTTGCCGTAGTAACCCGCCGTCCTCAGAAGTGCCAGTTGACACATCACGTGATAAACTGCCAATCGGGGACTACAGTACTTGACAACTGACATAGTTTATTCTAGTCAAATGAACTTCAAAATTTTTTTCATGAAGTGGTGATCTTTGGGTTTAGCAGCCAAATTTTGGATCTACTGCCACATAACAAAACCT
This sequence comes from Trissonchulus sp. WLG1_4, assembly GCA_030248245.1. Taxonomy (NCBI): domain Eukaryota; kingdom Metazoa; phylum Nematoda; class Enoplea; order Enoplida; family Ironidae; genus Trissonchulus; species Trissonchulus sp. WLG1_4. Next base: position 4,253 of record JASANF010019302.1, on the reverse strand, counting down.
GCGGTCAATTGGACTTACTAAAAAGATTTCGTCTTCAACTTTACGACAGTGGACAAACAGCATTTCAGAACTGCAATCTTAAAGTTAAACTTTTTAAAAAATCACAAAGGGTACCTAATTGGGGTCTTTAATTCTGGATCTCGAGTCTATTTTTGTCAGTAATCATCCTTGGATCCCCCTACTGACTACTGACCCCCACACTGCATCCCCTAATGGTGTTCACTGTTTACTAGGGTACTTTCTGTACCGTAAATTTAGGGTTTTCTGCCGAGAATAGAGGCTTCTCTGTCTAAAACAAGGGTCAATTGTCTAGAATAGACGGTCTAATTACAGGTCGGCAACCCGTCGTCGAATACTTGACTAGTTGATATTGAAACTGAAAATGGGTTTTAATGATTGGAACCAACAATGCATAATAAAAAGAGTACGACACAAATTTAGGGTATTTTTGGTCGATCAGAGGGAAAAGGTATATAAAATTTTGATCCCGTTACATGTCGGGTCGCAGCATAGGTATCATTTGGACCCAGGCGGCCAGACAAACATGTAACCAAGAGTACATAGAAGACTATGACACTCTTTTCTATTCAGCTAATCGGCCGGAACGATGCACTGCGAAATAGCTCGTTTACGCGTTGATTCCAGGGGAGAACCCCCTAAAATAAGGGAAGTGTCTTGATTTCAGAGGGGGGGGGATGGGGGATGTCCCATTCCAATCGAAATTTTTCTGACTGAAACTTCACCCAAAGGTTTTAACCTTGGGTTTTTCGGTCCGGCCGGAAAAAATTTCAGATACGTCTCCAATAAACCAAATTTGGTCTAAAAATCTAAATTTTTCCCGAATTTTTATCTGGGGGGCTGCCGCCTCCAGTTCTACGACATTTTGGCTTAGTGTTCTTTGCTTTTGTTTTGCCATGAAAGCATATGCATGTGGATATGCCTAGTTGTATTGTGCACTATGTATTTGCTTAATACAGTGTATAGTGTATCGTTTCAGCTGTTTTGTTGGTACAAAAATGACATTTTTAGCAAATGTACAGTGTTTGTCAAAAAAATTTGGGAAAATTTGCTGATTTGCTAGCTTCAGAACCCTTGCCAGCCAGGTCATGATCCCCTATTATGTAAGTTCGATGCTGCTGTGGTCGATAATTAGCTAAAAAATGCTAATATGTGTATATAGTTTTTTGCGTTAAAATTGAAATTAAGGGGGTAGTGTCGCGAAAGCAGTCGATTTTGCGCGACTATAAAACTTTTTCAGTGAAAGATAGGTCATCGTTCTTTATATATTCTAAAAATATGTTTCAAGGCAAATATTTTTGCCAAGTTTCAGAAAAATTGATGCAGTATACAGTTAGCAGTGAAGTCGCAAAGTCGGAAAAATGACGTTTTGAAAACCTATTCACATTAGATAATTTCGTCACAATTAAAACACTTTATGTTTAGATTCTGTACACAAAGTAAAAGCGCATATGCTATAGTTTATGCACACAAAATTTAGTGCAAATTGCTTGAGTGGTTGTGGAGTAATGCCTGTCTGAACTGTGAAACTGTGCGTTACCTGTAAAGTACTCACAGCAATAATGAAAAATTGTAAAAAAATTAGACACTGTAGTGTACGTACTGTGCGTGTCCTATAATGTGTAAATTTTAAATTTTTGTGTGTACATAATTGTGTTATCTAAGTTTGCCCTAACTTATCTTAATTCTGTAATATTGCGCCTTGCTGACGCCTATGTTCTATTTACCTTTTCATTGTGTTCCGAGTTGTTATCGTGTTTTGTGGAACTTTCCGAGCTGCATGTGTTTGCTTTCCCACCGCCAAACTTTTCTATAAATTCTCCAACTATCCACCCAAAAATCAGTCTTACCATTCAAGCATCTATGCTCTTTCCGATTTTTAATGCTCTTGCCCTTCTGCAATTTGTTCCGAGTTTTATTATAGTCTGTACGGTACCTGTTGTGTCGAGCAAACCAATTAAATCACTTTCAATCATACTGTGTTTCGAGTCCTACTGTAGTAGTTAGGAGCTTCAAGACAGATCGAGCTAGCTTAACAATCCCCCGTCACAACACTTATTTTGAAATCAAAAGAAAAACGAACCTTCATTTTATATTTTTCTTATTTGTGGCAAAAAATTGTGCGTCAAAACATTACATGTACTTCACAAGCTGGCCAATCTGAAATCTGTCTTGATTTTTTGAACTTTTATGTCTCTATTGTGTGATGTCTGGCTCACAAATGGTGATTGGTTAAAAATATTGGTACATATTGGTAGTCTAGTGTCTGGCAGTATTTATTTGACACCATATGGCATTTCCCTAGTTTCTCAGTGAACGTAGAATTTCAAAGCAAAAAGTTTTCATTTTGCAGTCTATGAGCAAAACTGCTTTGGCGACACTACCACCTTAAGTGCACTTTAACAGGTTTCAAACCAATCGAAAAGTCATTCCCCCCCGAAATTTTTTTCTAGCTACGTCACTGCTTATTATTATGCACTTTTGTTGAAGCACATATGTACTTACAGTACCAATCAAAAATAGAGTCTGATGCTCGTACGAGCACGAGCACTTGCTGACGTCATGCTCGCAGAAACCGAGGTGCGCGCGAGCACTTCGATCACCTTTGTCTGCGCGCACTTCGAGCAGTCCAATTTCAGTGCTATTAAATAGGCTGCAAACATTCAACAGCTGACTAGACTACGCAGGACGAGGGGGGGCTGCGTAAAAGTTAACATGAGCGGAAGATATGAACAAATTAAGTTTGCACACAATTTAAAATAAGCTAACAAAATTTTATCTAAAAATTTATCATAAACTTTTCACAAATGAATTTATATTAATTTGTGGTAAGTAATAATGCTTTTTGTTACCTTTCTCTTTTGCCAGTCAACGTGGCCCAACCTTGTTTTCAATTTATAGCAAAAGTCAGGCCCTGACCTCAAGTTCTACCTAATTCCGCATTAGTTAGATCGCAGGGGGCAGTGCCTTTTAGTCCAGTTAATTTGTTCGAGTATGCTGCACAAATACAGCATAGTACATACATACCTGACCAAGTCTATTTTATTTTTTCCAAATAAGTTCACCTGAATAAAAATTATGCAGAAAATATTTTTGATATGTTACTCAGCGTGCCCCCTCCATCGCGCGTTGCTTCAAACAGAAAATGAGATACTTTCTGAAACTATTGGAAGCTTCAAGACCAAGATTTTCGCTTTCTTCAGAGAAAATTTTCGCGACTCTCAATAAAATGAAAAGTTCAATATTAGAAGTGAGGCTAAATGTTCTAAAAATTGCTGTTGATAGGCTAGTTTTCGATGACATTTGTACAAGGTGCCACGTTTACGTTAGTCTATTAATAGGTATATACCTTAACTGGTGACTCAGTTTGACAGTGCAGTGTAGTATAAAAAGTTGAGATCAAATAAAACCTCAACTTTTTCCAAAGAGAAGTTTTTTTAAAGAAAATTTTGCCGAAAAATTGGGCTACCTACAGTAACTGTAAAAAAGCATTAGTTTTACAAATAGTAATGAAAAATATATAGATAATGTTTATAAATTTGCGACTTGATTTTAGAACTATGTTTAATGTGACTGCGTTAAGATTTTCATGTTAATTCAGCACCGTCGTCCTTGGACAGAATATATGAATACATATATATTACTTACTCTTTATAAATTAATTTGTTAATAATATTAGTTCTAATGATAAATCTTTGTAAATTAATTTGTGAAATGTAAAAATATTAATTGTAATAATAAATCTTTACACAAAATTTTGTTCGCTTAAATTTTAAATTGTGTGCAAACTTAGTTTGTTCATATCTTCCGCTCATGTTAACTTTTACGCAGCCCCCCCCCTCGTCCTGCGTAGTCTAGTCAACTGTTGAATGTTTGCAGCCAATTTAATAGCAATGAAATTGGACTGCTCGAAGTGCGCGCAGACAAAGGTGATCGAAGTGCTCGCGCGCACCTCGGTTTCTGCGAGCATGACGTCAGCAAGTGCTCGTGCTCGTACGAGCATCAGACTCTATTTTTGATTGGTACTGTAAAACAACCCTAATCTTAATATTTTGTATTTGTCCTGATGAATGAGTGACTAATGTTTCCGCAGTGTCATTAATCAAAAATTTCCTTGTCCCTAAGTTGCGATTGATTTAGATATACTTGGCCTTAACCTTGTCGTAGTCCTAAGGAGCTGTCCATGTGGGGGAGTTGGTCCAACATTTGGATGCTTAACACAAACAACTTTACTT
>JASANF010019299.1:0-10023 GCA_030248245.1 Trissonchulus sp. WLG1_4 | reverse complement strand
AGTGCAAAATTTTATACACATCTATAGCCCTAGGCGTGGGCCGCAGCTCGCCAAATGCCAAAAAATACGTTTTTTTGAGCAAAGCTTTTTTATTTAATCGTGTCTATCCCAACGAATCGCGTGGGTAACCATTTATAACTGGTACTGTGAAAAGCTAACCTAAGGGTCTTGCTGGTTGTATAATTTATAAGAAATTCTAGGTGGACAGGCATATTTTTTTAGACCCCGAATGTTAAAAAAATCATAATTTTTCGACAAATCTCTTGTTTTGTTTTCATTAAAAAGTTACTGTCGCCAGTAATCGGCAAGGTAACCGTTTGCAAGTACTATGTGGCAATTTTCAAGTAAATTTCATACAACCTGTGTAAATTATATGCAATTCCAGGTGGACAGACATATTTTTTATACCCTGAAAGCTGAAAAATAATAATTTTTGGAGAAATCTCTTGTTTCATTGGCATCGGAGATTGACTATCGGTACTAATCTCCTGGGTAACCTATCTCAATTATTATGTGGCAAATTTAATGTAAATTCTATGCAATTCTATGCAGGTGGACAGGCGCATTTTTTAAATACTTGAATATTGAAAAATCGTGATTTTTCGAGAAATCTCTTCTTTCATTGGCATTAGAAATTGACCATCGCTACTAATATATACCCCGGGTAACCTTCTTCAACTATACATATGTAGAAAATTTCAAGTAAATTGTGTACAGTCTGTGTAAATTATATGTAATTCCAGGTAGACTGGCATATTTTTTAGACCCTGAAGGCCTGAATGTTGGAAAATCATGATTTTTTAACAAATCTCTTGTTTCGTTGGCATTAAAATTGACTATCGCTCGTAATCTTCTGGGTAACCTTTTTCATTTTTTAAGTGGCAAATCTAAAGTAAATTTTGTACAGGCTGAGTAAATGTTATGCAATTCCAGGTGGACAGCCATAGTTTTTTGGACCGTGAATGTTAAAAAGTCATGATTTTTCAATTAATCTCTTGTTTCGTTGGCATTAAATATTGGCTATGACTACGAATCGCCAGAAAAAACTTAAAAGAAGATTATAACTTCACGTTTAGCACAAATTGCAAATATCGGATCACTGTTCAACACACTCACTGTGATCAAAGTGACCAAAACTTTATTTCTGACTGATTAACATGTTCACCATTTATGATGCGTTACTTGTGATGATGTACGCCTTGTTATCAGAGATGCACGGGTAGAATCGGCAAGGGGGGGTGCCCGACGCCTGGCGAAAGGGGGGGGGGTGGTCTCTACTTTTGGCCATTTTTCGGCGACAGCCGAAAAATTTACAGAATTTTACAATTTTCAACTTTCTTTAAGGTACTTTTTTGGCCGTTGGCGAAAAAATTTTGCAGTTTTTCACCTTTTTACGCATTTTTGGGGCACATTTTCGGCCATCAGAGGGGGTTGGGGGGTCGAAGGGGGGTGCCAAATGTCTGAGGATGGGGTGCCGACCCCCCTCAGGGGGGGTGGGTGGACACCCCTCCTACCCACCCTATGTGCAGCTATGCTTGTTATTTCTGAAATAAAATAAAAAGTTCAACCAATGCAGGACAGCACAGAACTTGAAAACGATTTTGCTACAAATGCAGTTTTTGAACAAAAATAACTACTAATTACGACCGAGCACGTTACGATCTCCTCCATAGCGTGGAGCCACACATTGCTGATTTTATTGTCTTAGACTGTGCTATGAAACATAACGAAAAGTGGCTGGAAGGAACTGAATACGAAAAACAAACTCAACCATTGCATGTTAGTACTCTGCTTATGAAAGCTTACTATGAAAATTTTTAGAAAAAAGCGCATGAGGCTTCATTTCAGCGTGTTCTGCATTCAAGATGCTTCAGGCGTATCAAAATTTTTATTTGTTGTTTTAAACAGGTAAACATAGAAAACCGCATTTGCAGAGAAGGTTCGTGTGTTTAGACAAGGCTGCTTTCTATCGTGGAAATGAGATGATTTCACTCCTACCTACACTTTATCAAGTATCCGTAATTAATGTCGAAACTCGAAGCTGAAATTTTTCCCGCGTACAAAGTGGAAAAAATCCTGCAATAGAATGGTAGCTGCTATAAAAAATAGTGAAGTAATCACAGTGTCGACCATGAAACGTTCCCACCTGCCCATAACAATGATTGCAAGTTCTGAACCAGGTTTGCATCAAGTCATCAAACCACAAAAAAATTATCACATACACAAAGGCTGTCACATATTCGTACCTTAAAGGTTGTTATTCAAAAACGAGTTGAAAAAATCAAAGAATACAGTGCGAGGGTCTAAAAAATATGCGTGTCTAGCTAAAATTGCTTATAATGTCTGAGCAAAATTTACTTAAAAAATTCTACATGATAATTGAAAAAGGTAACCCAGTGGATTACTAGCGATAGTCAATTTCGAATGCCAACAAAAAAGTTTTCTCGAAAAATTAGGATTTTTCGACATTCAGGGTCCCAAAAATATGCCTGTTCACCTGGAATTGCATACAAATTACTTTAGATTTGCCACATAATAATTGAAATAGGTTACCTAGGGGATTACGAGCGATAGCCAATTTTTAATGCCAACGAAACAAGAGATTTGTCAAAAAATCATGATTTTTCCAACATTCAGGGTCTAAAAATATGCCAGTCTACCTGGATTTGGATGAAATTTACACAGACTGTACCAAATGTACTTAAAATTTTTTAAATACTAATTGAAAAAGGTTACCCAGGGTATTAGTAGCAATAGTCAATCTCGAATGTCAATGAAACAAGGGATTTCTGGAAAGATCATGATTTATCAACATTCAGGGTCTAAAATACATGCCCGTCTACCTGGAATTGCATATAATTTACACAGACTGTACAAAATTTACTTGCAATTTTCTACATACTAGTTGAAAAAGGTTACCCGGGGTATTAGTAGCGATAGTCAATTTCTACTGCCAATGAAAGAAGAGATTTCTCGAAAAATCATGATTTTTCAATATTCTGGTGTTTAAAAAATGCGCCTGTCCACCTGAAATTGCATAGAATTTACATTAAATTTGTCACATAATAATTGAGATAGGTTACCCAGGAGATTAGTACCGATAGTCAATCTCCGATGCCAATGAAACAAGAGATTTCTCCAAAAATTATTATTTTTCAGCTTTCAGGGTATAAAAAATAAGTCTGTCCACCTGGAATTGCATATAATTTACACAGGTTGTATGAAATTTACTTGAAAATTGCCACATAGTACTTGCAAACGGTTACCTTGCCGATTACTGGCGACAGTAACTTTTTAAGGGGGCGCTCTGAGTAACTTCCAATAAATCAAATTGCTATAATTTTTATTTTCTTGCTAATACGAAGTTTTTTCCTTAAGCGCAACCAAGACACACACCAGGCAAGTATTTTTGCAAAGTTTGCGAGCTCTTTGAGCACTTTAGCTAATTTTATGACGACATGAAAATTAAATTTTTGCAAAATTTGTCTAATTTTTGAAATGACGTAACTCAGCGGTGCCTCAACCAAATTCAACAATCAATAGCTTAAATTAAAGACAATTATTTTGCCGAGGCACCATTTTAGCCGAATTTTACTTAGTGGCGGTAAATTTTTATATATTCTATTCTTATCAAAAGTGAAGTCTTTAAAGGGCTATAGTATTGAAGCAAGTCATAATAATTACAAATCAAGAAGCGCGGTGCCTCTATATATGTCTGTTCTAACCGTATGCAAAGTTTTATTTGAATCGGTTTTTGCAGCTGAGAGTAATCTTGAAAAAATGAGCACCATAGCCCAATTTCAGAAACCTGAAGTTTGCCTACACATACATATGTATTTTCCAAAAAATAGAGCTAATTTTTCTGTGCTAAAATCAACTGAGAAAAGTTTCAGAAGCCAAAAAGTAGCTAACGAAAAAATAGTTTGCAAAATAGTGTATTTTTGTCAATATTGGTCAACGTATTTTAGAAATTTTTTTAGAAAGGTTTGCCTACACATACGACTTTTTAAAAAGTTGCACCAAGCAATTCGCTATACAAAACTGTTTTAAAAAGTACCAAAAGCCATATAGAATTTTTTGGTATATCGATTTAAAGATTTTTTCTCATTAAAAAATTGGTTGAAATTTTAAGTTAAACAAAATTTGACGTTATATACATCAAATGAAAGCTAGTTTGATTTTAAACAACTTTTCTTCTTGAGTTAACCAACGAAAACTTGACTGAAAATTTTTATCACCCAAAGTCGGTTATTCAGAGCGCCACCGTAATGAAAACAGAACAAGAGATTTGTCGAAAAATTATGATTTTTTAACATTCAGGGTCCAAAAATATGCCTGTCCACCTAGAATTTCTTATAAATTATACAAGCAACAAGACCCGTAGGTTAGCTTTTCACAGTACCAGTTATAAATGGTTACCCACGCGATTCGTTGGGATAGACACGATTAAATAAAAAAGCTTTGCTCAAAAAACGTATTTTTTGGCATTTGACGAGCTGCGGCCCAGGCCTAGGGCTATAGATGTGTATATAATTTTGCACTGACGTAGCCTAGTGGATGTGCGAACCTATCAACTAGAAAGTTTGCCATAAATTGAAGTGTAAAAATAATAAGTGTAGGGTCACTAAATTTGTCAGTTTTAAACCTTGTACAAAAATGGTATTTTAGCCATAACTTGGCGAAAAATCGGTCTAGAGCAAAACGGTTTTCGGTTTTGTGCATCCTAAAAGACGGTCTACAAAACATGTGAGTAAGAAAAAATTTCATTTTTTAAGTTGCCCAACCATCGGCTGACTTACTGAAAAATTGACTGATATACATGTATATGCCCCCCCCTCTGCAAAATCCTGGCTACGCTACTGATGTACATTTCAAACTGTCACCCTTGAAAATGTTCCTTGATTAATTTCACGGCAGCGGCGACATTCGTAATAAGCAATGTCCCCTCAAGAACTTTTTTTCGCATATAAAAACGCGTGATTAGCAATGGCTACTGATTTACAAACTAATAGCTGACTTTTCAAGAACCTTTTCAAAATAAACTTCGCTACATTTGCGGCCATGCTGCCATAGAAATTGCAATGCAAGTGAAATGTGTGTAAATGTAAGCTGTTTAGGTATTTTTTACTGTCTTGCGGTAACATTACGACTCTGAGTCTCCGTCCTGTGCCTTATATTGGGGCAATCAGGGGTCATTAGTCAATGCGGCCCTTCCCATTGTGGGGATAGTGACACACAGCGAACACTTAGACCCGTAATCACATACTAAGTGCTGAAAAATAATAAAAAAGTTGCGGAAATTTGGCTGAAATTTGAAGAAAATATGAATGAAACATTACTGAAAAATAACAGAAAAGTTGTAGAAATTTAGCGGAAATATGACTGAAATTTAAAAGAAATATTGCTGAAAAATAATGAAGAGCTGCGAAAATTCAGGGGCCGTATTCTCAAAATTACCTGCAGGTAAAGTTAGGCTAACTTTACCCACAGGTAAGGTGAAGGTAAAGTTAATTCTGTAGGTAAAGGTAAAGTTAAAATTGAAAACAATGTTATCGTCGACGGTTGAAGTTAAAAATTTGCACAATACATTAACTTTAGTTGCGAAACAAGATAAAGCACTTTTCTGGACCGAAACTTAAGGGTAACCTTAGCTATCACATTGGCTTTAAGCATTGTTTGAGAATACGACTTCACCTTCACTTTAACTGTGGGTAAAGTTAGCCTAACTTTACCTGCAGGTAATTTTGAGAATACGGCCCCAGAGGAAATGTGACGGAAATTAGCCAAAATTATGCGAAAACTGTGTAGAAATAAAAACGAAAGTTGAAGGAAAAAAAGCATAAGTTTAGGCAAAATATGTATGTACTAAAAACGCACGAAATGAGTATTAAAATTAAAGGAATACATATTTTAAAATTGGTTCAAATTGCATTTCCTCCATTTTTCCTTCATTTTTCGGTCACTTTTCGAAGAGAATTTTCTTGTGCTAAGCCTGAATTGAGGCCCAGTTTGAATTTGGTCAAAAATTGGACATTTCTGGTGAATTTGGCCAATTTTTCGGCAGGAACGGGGTCAAAGTGCCTCTGTTTTGGTTCTAAAAAATCGTAAATAGTCCGACACCATGTAAACACGTTTAGACCGGGAAAAACACCGGTTCCGAAAAAAATTGCGAAAACGTCTCTCACTGAGGGTTCAGATTTTGGGGGGTCATATCTCAGAAAATCCAAAAAATGAAATAGGGGATCTTGAAGCAAAAATGCTTCCCCCAAGCTGCTCTATTAAAAAAAATGGGTCCATTATTCCACCCCTACTGCATTTAACCCTAATAACCTAAGCGTAGGCTTTTCCTTTTGACTAAATTTAGGCTTAGCACAGGGGCCGTATTCTCAAAATTACCTGCAGGTAAAGTTAGGCTAACTTTACCCACAGGTAAGGTAAAGGTAAAGTTAATTCTGTGGGTAAAAAAGTTAAAACTGAAAACACGGTTAACGTTGACGTTTGAGGTTAAAAATTTACACAATACATTAACTTTTGCTGCGAAACAAGATAAAGCACTTTTCCGACCTGAATATTAAAGATAACCTCAGCTATCACATTGGCTTTAAGCATTGTTTGAGAATACGACTTTACGTTCACTTTACCTGTGGGTAAAGTTAGCCTAACTTTACCTGCAGGTAATTTTGAGAATACGGCCCCAGGAGAAATTATTAATTAAAAAGTTGAAAATTAGTAAAAAAACAAGTAGAATAACTTTTCTACTTTTTTTCTACTATTTCTCTCCTTTTTTACTATATACTTATGTTTCTACGTTCTACTTTTGTAGAGCATCTTGGGGGAAGCATTTTTGCTTCAAAAACCCCTGTTTCATTTTTTGGATTTTCTGAGATATGACCCCCCCCCCCGAAATCTGAACTCAGTGAGGGATGTTTTCGCAATTTTTTTTCAGAAACCTGTGTTTTCTCCGTTCTAACCGTGTTTAAATGGATTCGGAATAATGTTTAAAATTTTTCAGGATCAAAACGAAGGCACTTTTGACTAGGGATGTCGCGGATATCCGCATCCGCATCCGCGGATGATCCGCAACTTTTTGACATCCGCATCCGCATCCGCAAAAATTTAATGCGGATGTGCGGATGTTGCAGATTCAGCAAAATTTACTAAAAATGTAGAAAATCAGACGACAATTTTGATTTTTGTGCCTGTATATACCAATATTTTTGCTCTTAAAACGGTGGATGAAACTTTATTCTAGGCTTTTTCACCTCATTGTTGGTTGCAGATCGCTCTTTTCTAAAGTAGGCTTCACGAATATTTGATATTGGGGGGATATTCGAACTAAGGCCCGTATTCACATACATACTAAGTGTAACGCTTAAACTTAGTGTTAGCGCTTATAAGCGCTAAGTGTTATTCACAAACTTGAACTTCTACCATGCTAAACATACTTAAGCGCTTAGCGCTTAGCAAACGCTTAGCGTTTGTTTGTGAATAACACTTAGTATGTGAATACGGGCCTAAGTTTTGCATGTTCGAGAGAGACTAGTCTACAAACTTGTAAAGCAATAATTGTCAAAACAATATCATCAGTTTTTAACTTGCATGCTTTCGTAGATTAGAAAGAATAGACAGAGTACGTAGAGTGATTATACACCAACCAAAACCAAAAGCATCAACTTGCCAGAGGGTCACGCCGATAGCCTTTGATTTGGAATAGTTAACCAATAGCGTTTTAAACAAACTGTTGATGGCGGTGCATGGCTTAATGAATCCACAAGTTCTATACAAACTGTTTTATCTAAGTCTCATTCCTTAGTGCTTGCATTCTTGCATTCATACTTGCTATTTTTAGTATAGTATGTATTTTTGGTGAAAAATTTTTCAAAAATTCGGCTCACAACACAACTTGTTTAGAACGTATTCTAAAAAGATCCGCATCCGCGCGGATGTCAGAAGTCAAGGATCAAGTGCAGTTGGGGGGGGGGGGGATAGTGGACCTATTTTTTGGAGTAGACCATCTTGAGGGAAGCATTTTTTGTAATAGAACCCCTATCCACAAATTTGGATTTTCTGAGCTATGACCCCTTGAAAATGGCATTTTCAGTGTTTTTAGAAGTGAACGTAGGCCAAAGTTCGAAGCCAAAAATGGCTATAATCTTTGTTTTTGGATACTTTTGAGTGCGTTATGATGTTTTAAGGCATCGTCTAGGCTTAGCTGGCAGGATTCTCTAGGCTAAGCTGGCAGGATTTTTTCTGAAAATTTCTGTTTTTAATTGCCTAAGCCTGAGCCTAAGATTAAGCCTGAACCTAAGCCTAAGCCTAAGCCTGATACTAAGCCTAAGCCTAAGCCCCATACACAGGAAAATTATTTCCAGAAAAAAACTAGATCGTAAAAAATTATCTGGTTTTTTTCTGGTTTTTTTCTAACTTTTTTCTAGTTAGAAAAAAACCAGAAAAAATTATCTAGTTTTTTTCTAACTTTTTTCTAACTTTTTTCTGGTTTTTTTCTAGTTTTTTTCTAACTTACGATCTAGTTTTTTTCTGGTTTTTTTCTGACTTTGTCAAAATACGATCTAGTTTTTTTCTGGTTTTTTTCTGGTTTTTTTCTAACTTTTTTCAGATTTGCCCCAAATCGGTTTTTAATGTTTTTGGAGTACTTTTACGCCCTTTTTGTCATTTGTTTTAGTCTTTTGTGTCTGTAATTCCCTTATTTTAGCTTCTTTTTTCTGTATTTTCCGGTGTTTTTGGTGGGTTTAAATTGGTTTTTCCACCTTTTTTGAGTTTTTTACTATGCTTTTCTGATTGTTTGCTGATGCGATGTGAGAATTTTTAGATTTTTCAAACTTTCGCAAAATACGATCTAGTTTTTTTCTAGCTTTTTTCTGGTTTTTTTCTGATTTTTTTCTAACTTTTTTTCAACTTTTTTCTGCTTTTACTAAATCGTTTTGTAAAGTTCTTAAAGTCCGTTATATATATATACCTTTTATGTCATGTTATATATCATATATATCGTTATTGTACATTAATTTATGGTATTTTTGTGTTTCTTCCTTTTTTTCTGCTGAGTTTAAATCTTGGTTTTTTTAAATATGTTCATTAAAAGCGGCAACAGTTATTTTGGGGGCTAGAGATCAGATCAAGGCCATGGGGTTTTTTTACTTTTATTAAGATGAGGTGCGTACCGTTTTACGGGTGAAAATATTGTAAATGTAAACAAATCAAATGTAAACCGGGTAGATGAGTGTTTCAAAACGAACCTCCGAATCGTGCAAAAAAATATTTTCATGTTTTCAGGTCTTCCTGTGGCCCACATACGTCCATCGGATCCGTCAACGGCCATCTTGCTGCTAATTATCGCCCTCCAAACGTCACATATTTATTGGTATTATTTTTTTTTTTATTATATATATATATATATATATATATATATATATATATATTATATATATATATATATATATTATATATATATATATATATATATATATATATATATATATATATATATATTTTTATCATGGTATTATATATATATATATATATATAGCGAGACGGACGGAGGCAGGATTTTTGCTCCGGCGAGAGCCGGAGCCGAAGGTAAATTGATTGCCGGAGCAAGCAGCAGTCCGGTCGAAATTTATTCCCTTATGATGAAAAATTTTCTAATGTTTAATAAAAAACCGCAAAAAAGGTCGGGAATTTTTTTGATCGAAATTTGGTCAATTGGAAGCATTCAGAAGAATTTTTTCTGCCGGGCGATAAAACCAAAGGGGGGACGTTTGCCACTCTTACTGCAATCTAGATGACTATGGGTCGCTCAGAGAATTTACCTCCGGTTCAGCATCCGGCTAATTTTCGGATGGCTCCGGCCGGAGCCGGAGCCGGAGCCGGAGGTTACGGATTTTTCAGATGTTTTTTACCCTTTCCATTCAGAGACATTTTACAGAGTTTCAGAGGAATTTCAGATAATTTTCAGAGAAATTCAGGAAAAATTCGGAGAATTTCACCCAGAATTCAGAGACTGAA
>JASANF010019297.1:0-23769 GCA_030248245.1 Trissonchulus sp. WLG1_4 | reverse complement strand
GGGGGGGGGCTACCTGAAAAAGTGAAAATTTTAGGTTCTCCGATTCGCTTCAAATTTGCACACAATGTAGCCCCAGAGAAGGCGCATCGCAGATGTAACAAACTGGAACCAATGCTTTTGCCAGTTTTTCACTAGGGGCTCCCAAAAATTCAATTTTACGTGTAAATCATAGGCGCAAAAAAAATTTTTTTGTGGTTGCAAAGCGCTCCTTTACTCGAAATTTTTGTTAACACTGACGAAGCTGATTTTTACATGATTCGATAGCCCAATGCCATATCTCAAACTCCATGATCCATTTTTTTCAATTTTTGCCCATGGCCTGAGCAGTGACGCCAAATGTAAAATCACTCAATTTTGAAGAGCCCAAAAAACGGCCATTTTTTCACATTTCGCCCTCGATTTTGGATTTGAAAATACATATCAAAAATCCGGATCATACAATTTTGTGCATACATGTGGGCTACTACTATGCCAAGTTTCAGCCTGATTGGTTTAACGTGGTTTGTGCTAGAACTGTCCAAATAAGGGCTACTTTTCGGCTTTTTGGCGTACTTTTGCCTATGTAAATACACTGACAAACGCACTGAACAAAAAGTGCACCTTCAAGCTTAATTGTTCTTATCTGAGGTAGAGGAGCCTTGGGGGAGTAACATATGTGAAAATAAGCAAAATTAGAGAACTTTGATTTTTGACCTGGGTAGCCCTACCCTTAACTAACTAAAGTTAACTAATAATAGAAAAAAATTAATTTCGCTCCAATTACATATAGCCAGCCTTTGACAGCACTTCAATTTTAGTTGATCAGTTCAATAAGTTGATCACAGCTTACGGACAAGTATGAACCAAGCTTAGCATGAATAAGTTCTAAAGCCCCACAAGCATAACAATAGCTAACTAAAGTTGTATAATCCATGGATTAATGTGTAGTCCCTGCCAAGTAATATGTAATGGTCTGGAGAAAAATTTATTTGCACGGAGAACAGTTGCTATCTCCAGCACACGATGCGTCGCGCTCAGATCTAAAAATAAAAAACAAAATAATAAAAAATCGTTTTAAGTAGAACTACTGAAAAAACAAAGAAACAACAATAACAATAAAAAAATGAGTGAAACTACGATAATAACGAAAAATAACTATTTTGTAAATCAATGTTGGGATATAAAAAAAACAATAACTGGAATTCAGTATATTAGAACGTGTGATCGTTTGAAAGAAACTGAGAAATTGTCTTTGCGATGTTTTATTTAATTCAAAAAACATTTAGACAAAATGTAAAAAGTTAAAAAACCTATTGTGAATCCCAATCAATATTTTGCAATCATTCCACAGGTGTTTTTACAGTTTTATAGCACAGTTTACTGAGCTGTCAATCAAGCAATGTCTTACTTAGGAGTATTAGAGGAGGCCCTGGTGCTGGGGGAGTCTGGAAGCTGATTGGCTGATGACTCGTTATGCTCCGCCTCCTTTTTCAAAGATATGGCCTCGCTGGATCGACTCATATCGATGCCGCAGTCTAGAATTAATTTAATTAATATTAATTAATTATTAATACTAAATACTAGTATATTGTTATTCTCACAAACATATGACCTGCATATAAAAAAATATAACGGGAATACTACTACATAGGTCAGCTATACATTTTAACTAAATAATTCGGAAACTTTGTAACCCACGCCTGTAAAAAGTAACAGTAGAAATTTGTAGACTAAAAGAAGCAACATTAAAAATGCCCTCATTAGACTTTTTTTATCAGTAATACCAAGAAAAAAAGAACATATGACAGTCATAACATTTTCGTACGCTTTTTGCTTTTCTAACATATTTGTTACATATGTGTATTACCATTGATTTAGTTTTATGCTCTATATTTTTATTAATACGTACCAATGATTTTAACTTTTTCTATTTTACAGTATTTTACTGTAACGATAACGCTACAAAACTAACTTGTAACGTCATAAATGTAAATTTGAAGACTTATTACATTGTATACGTTGTGTTAGTTTCAAGGTAAACTTTTTAGATAACTTCATAATTAAATTATTTTTATTTGAAGCTGCAGGGTGCACACAACCATTTAGTAATGATGCTAACCAAATATGCTTTAAAAAATGATGCATTGTCGAGTAATGGATATTTTTTCCCATCTGTAGGTAAATAGCAAAGGGTAGAGAACTGTTTAGGAGCCCCCTTTGTGTGACAAAAGTACCGTAACCGCCATGAGTATTGCAGTAATGTGTAATGTTGAGGAAATTTGTACAAGATGTTATTTGAATGTAGTTTACAGTGATGACAGGCAACTTTAAACAAGTCAATTACAAACCTGCCGACTTAATGTGAATTCTTGCAAAATCAGATAACAAATAGATTCAAAACTTTTTTGGCCGCTAGAAAAACAGTACAGGGTCAGTGAATGTAAAATTAAATCCAAAATAACTTGGCTGATACAAAATACGCACTAACGTCGGTAGGAGGGGGTAGATGTCTTTACTTTTTTTAAAAAAATAAGTTGCTGATACCAAGAGTACATAAAGGGACCTAATAATCATAATAATACCATAAGATAATAATCCCTATTATGTACTCCTGCTGATACTTGATTGAGTCCTAGGAAGGTTCAGCGGACAAAATTACGAGTAAAGTCACGCCACAATCAACAAATGATGTTGTACCTCTGTATTGAGATAAAAAAGTATGTATATTAGCTATCGGCCCTAAGCATTGCATACGTAAAAGTTCATACTTGTCCGCAAGAAGTTCAAAAGCCGTCTGTGGAGATAATCAATTAAAGTCGTAAATAGTAAAATAACCAAAGTATATAATATTCATCGTCTAATTATAAATCCTACATGGGATGTGTGAAATCATTTTGCCGCGAATTTCACTTACGAATAAGCGGACTTCTTACGGACAAATATGAACTAAATTTGCGCACCCCTTAGACTATTTGGCCATGGCAGGCGAATTACTATAGACTGTTAGTGTGACACGATAAAATCTAATTATTCAAAAACTGCATGGATACTGTAGAAGTAATGTTGTTGTATCAACATGAGCACAGTTTAACCGGTTTTGCTACAACCGATGTTAAACAGCGAATAAGGTTGTTAAAGAATTGTCTTTTGCGGATTTTTTGCTCACTATTTTGCCATGGCTAATTTGATAGATGTTTTGAAAACGCTCGCGCGACATTTTAATGCAGTGCAATTTTATTACGCACTACGAGTATATTTACACGCTGAAAAAAACTGTAGGGTCATTCGCCCTATTTAAAAAATTTGCAAGATTTTAGATTTTATGAAACGAAGAGTGCTATTTTTATTGTTTCCTGATTACTTAATTAGCAAAGATTGCATTTAGTATTGTATATCAGAAAAAAGCAACAAACTAAGTTTTACTTTAACTGCTAAATATGGTAGGTAAAGATTAATCCTTAACTTATCAGGTCTGCTTCGCTTTCTGGCTCTAAATTTGCTATACTTTTTATGGCCATTAAAAACAAAAATGAAAAAAAGAAAAAAATCACTGTTAAAACATAACAACACTATATTATGTTTTACATTGAACATTAAGAGGAAATTTTTTCGCGAAAACGGATCCAAAGGTCTCCGGTTCGAGCCCCACAAGTGGTCGGTCGGCTATAAACCTACTGACAATTCAGGGGCAGAGAAGCGAACAAAATTAATAGGCAGTCTCATTGACAATATTTAGACCACCACACCACATTATGGGCCACATAATCCAATTTGGTCATAAGAACTCATTATTATACGGATGCCGCTTTCCAGAACGAAACCAAATTCAAGGGGTCTATATTAAAAATCTTGCAAAGTCTGCCGTTATAGTTATTGTAACAAAATCAAAAACACTGTACGCATACTTGTAAACAATAACAGATAATGCTACAATTATTTGCCATGTAAGTGTAATTATTATGGACACGCCCCCCCCCTACATTTTCGCCTCACTGAATATGTCTTAATGATTAAATGAAAACAGATAAATAACCGCAAACATTCAACCATACGGCTGATAGCCATTTGATAGGGATAGGGACAATGCAAATTTTCCAGCCCATAGATTTTGGGTCAGGTCGACCCCTATAAAACACCGCGGGGAGCGTATCCATAATAATTCCTCAATAAGGCAACACCGACACGAATTGAGTTGTACCCGAAAATTAACATATCAGTGTATTAATGATAATGCTGCGTATGATTTATGTGTGATAGAGTTATAAAAAGTATAGGAATATAATAGCAAAGGTCATCTGTCAAAGGATATGCCAATAAAACCGACTGACATCTAATAAAATGGTCGAAATGGTATAAGTATCGCCGTGTCAAGGTTTTGTCGTGAAATTGCGGTCCTATCATGAAGTAGTAAATCTTTAATAGTTATTTTTGTCTGTGGCAAAGCAACCATAATCAAATAGTGATCTTATTACTGTGTGATACCTACTAAAACATGTATAAATGTAGTTGCAAATATTGCCATATATAGTATTTATATTATATTGATAGCATTTAATAAATCAAGTTAGCAACACCAAAAAAAGTATCAACATACAGCTACACTAAAACTTAGAATAGCTGTCTCAACTAATTATATAACGGAATCTTTGCCAAGAGTACATAATGCCTGTACCCAGCTATATACCAAGAGTATGTACATAATGCATGCACCCAAATTTATATAGAGTACATAATGCATGTACCCAAATCTATATACCAAGAGTACATAATGTATGCACCCAAATCTAATCCAAAAGTACCAAAATCTATATGAAGAGTACATAATGCATGTGCCCAACTATATATATACCAAGAGTAGATAATGCATGCATCTGAATCTATACCAAGAGTACATAATGCCTGTACCTATCTTACGGACAAAGGGACACTGAGCTATAATTTGAATGCATTTAGCTGGCCAGTGTTTGAACACGTGTTTGTCAGTGGACCCGTCAAGCCAATATGATTGGCTGACATTAGATCTGGCAAATTATTTATAAGGGCTGTCTATTTTGGCATTACCACATCACGCGGTGGGTTCACATGGCCCAAGCTAGATCTGGTTTGCAGTAGTCTTGTTCTGGTATACCGTAACTAAAACTAATTTTCAGCAGTTATACCAAAACTATAACTAAACTTATCTGAAAATATTGGTTGTACCAAAACTATAACTAAAACTATCAACTCAAATTCTTTATCGAAACAACACTAGTTTGCGGTACGCATCTTTGGTCGACTTTGCAACACTCGAGCCTGCAGTGAAACTCTGTTTTGTAGTAGAGAGTTTAAGCGCGAAAAATGAAACTGTATTGTAGTTAGAAACTGGACACCCAAGTTGGTTACAACAGATACCGTAATCTAATGAATAAGACCAGAGGTGAATTTAGCTAATTTTATCAAATAACACTTGAATGCTTGCTCAGTCAGTTTACTTGTACAAAATACAGTTCTTGTATGTTGTCGTACGGTAGCTAAAACGAAGCCTACACCACTTTCTATATACATTCATGTAAATCGCCTCCGGCTAGTGTATTATCACTTATCAGACATAAATATATCTACTGCAATAATTTGTTATTACCATTGTGATACACCTGCTGACTTGCCTACGGGTTACCAATGTGTCATTATGACTTACAGTAAATGGTTATGTATCAAGAGTACAGTAGATATATCAAAACACAGTTACATATCGGCAAAAAACGATACCTAAATTTCAGAAATGAAATCTTATGTACTCTTCATAATATTAGTTCACGCAATAAAAAGTACGTAAATACATATCTTCTTATGCAAAGAAAATAATGTTCAGCCACTTTTATCAAAAAAAATAAAAAAACAAAAGCACAATGACTTAAAATCATACGTACTACTTGTTGTTATATTTTTTTACTCTAACCTGTAGATGGTGCAAAAAAGGGGTCACATGACCCAGTATATTTTTCAGCAGGTAGATTAAGCCACTAGCACTAACTTTTAAGTCCCTTTATGATAACACTGTATGTCTTTCAGATTATGTTAGCTTTAATTTTGTTGTTTAACTAAGCTATTGCCTAAACTCTCTCTTTAAAACACGGTTTTCAGCCCCTGCTTGCTTTACCTTTCAGTGTTAAGCTGCGCTGTTAAACATCACTACAGCTAGCAAACATTACTGTACGGGGGGGTTGGAATAGCCATGACTGAAGCTGAAATGTACTGTAGGTTACTGTAAACAGTAACTTACAGTTAACTTTAAGATTTAAGGAAACTTATTACTTAAGAGCACTATTTTTCCAGTTCATACGATTTAGTTTGAACAAATTAGCATACTGTGAGTTGTAAGTATTACAACTGTACAGGAGTTCAAACTTAATAATTTAACTTTAGTATAAGAACTTAAGAAGTGTAGACAAAAAAATACCTGGACCCCCCTATTTTAAACCGCACCCCGTAATCACTTCCATTAGCGGCTCGTATTCCAAGCTGTTATCAGTCCCATGTTCGCAACTTCTAACTGTCAACTGTCAACTGTCATAAATTTGGTTAAATAATTTGAACATGTCACGGGGAACAAAGGTAGCTGTAAAGTGATGTACCGTGTGTTCTTATCAAAGCAATACTTAATGTAAACTGCTCATAGCTGAGCTGATGATAACACCGTATACGGTTAGGGTGTTATTTTAACTGTTGTAGACACATGTAGAGCCTATCACTAACATGTAACCGTGCAGAAACTACTAGAGGGAGCGTTTTAGGTGTATTTTAACAATAATTTAAATTGCAATACGATTAAAAAGTACCCATTTTTTTAAAATTATCCGATGTGACCGTAATTTTACTTCATAACTCCCTCAATACTGTCCAAATATTAATACCCCCCTTTGTATTCTCGCTAACGTGCTATCAGAGCCTATATTAACACCCAATATTTCAACTAGAGACAGTTTATAGCTTCTAGGATTACTGTAGAAGCTAACATTATAGCTCTTTTGTAAATACAAGCTATTAGGCTTGGGAAAGCACAATAATTATTAGACCTGTTTTAGTAGTCTACGTACTGTAGCCATTTGTATGACACGAGGTTAAGTTAACGTGACCCCAAGGTTGAAAATATTGTTAGTATTAAGTTTGATTTGAATGACTGTTATATGTTTTTTAAATACTAAATAAAACAACAATAAAACATCGCTTATACTTGAACCGTAGACAATACTTGTACAAATTGAATACAAAGCAAACTTTTTCTGAAATACATATTGTATGAATAGTGTCAACTTGGAATATGGTTAAAATAAGTAAATTAATTATTTAACTAAATTCATTAATAAGTAATTAATAACTATTATACTAGACGACTTACGATGAGTGGTATCTGAGCTAGCACTGGAAACGGGGGATGACATAGACAACGGAGGCATGTGGGGGACCATGTTATGACTAGAGGGGCTGGGGAAGGGGCCGAATGAGGTGGGGATTAGGCCAAAGGGGGGCATATTCCGCAGTTCTCCAGAGGGGGGACCGACAGACAGGGGGTGGGACAGCATGAACGAGTGTCCCGGGTGACCGGGGGGTCCCTGTTGCGCCCCTAGCAGGGTCAATCCACCGGGGGGGCGGGCCAACCTAGGGCTGCCATGTGCACAGCGGCCCAGGGCTTGATGATGGCAAAATTAGGGGCCTGGGGGGGGAGGCTCAGCAGGGACCCCCTCAGCGCCCTTAAAGATTGATCCGAGGAGGGGGCAGCTGGCTGGTTGACTTGCGGATTGGGGTGTTTTGGACCGGGGGGGTCCGGGGCGGCCACAGTTTCCGCTATGGACCAAATTTTTGGCTTTTTCGGGTTTGTGGCGCCCGGATTCTAATCAGAGGGGGGCCGTTTCGAAAGGGGACCGGGTCACGGGGAGGAAATGAGGGGGACAAACTACTGCTAGCCCCCTCCCGACCACAACCGTGCAAGCTCTTCTGACCCTGATTGGCTGCTTGCTGGCCTGCGTTGCGTTGAAATAACGATGCCGTTTTTTCTAGAAATAAAATTAAACTCGATTAGCAGCTCGGAAATCAAGCATTTGAATGAACAGCTTATAAATACGCAATGGAACAAAATGCGCCTTCCTGTGAATAGGCCTTAAGACGCCCTAAAGATATCATAAGCATTTGGGAAGTTCAGATCTGAACCTGAATAGACGTTGCGTTTAAAGTCCAATTCATGCTTATCCTTAAGAACACAGGTACGGTAATGCTACCGTGCGGTTTTTTGTCAGCTTTTGTAAAGCATTTGCCCAATTGTTTTTTCTATGAGTATAACTCAACCCCAACCTTCAAGAAAATCTAGCTCAAAAGGCCAGGTAGTTTTCCTACAAACTATTAGAGACAAGAACAAGGACAATTAGGTATGTGCCGAGCTACACTACGTATCTAAACGGCTTAATCCCCTAAATCTGCTTAATCCCTACCCAGGGCAACGCTACCTATTTAAACGACTTAATCCCCTAAATCTGCTTAACCCTACCCAGTGCAACACTATGTATTTAAAGGATTTAATCCTCTAAATCTGCTTAATCCCTACCCATCAGCAGATGAGCATCGGGTGCTCCGTCCATTTCCAGGTCGGTCATGTCCGGAGTGAGTCGTCCGTCGATGCTTGAGTCCAAGTTCTCTTCCCCGCCCCCTCCGTCTCTCGTCGTCTTCGTCCGCGTCCTCGCCGGTTCTTCCGGGGAGCCGGTCGTTTTGTTTCCTTTTTCAGGCGGCGACGGGCGTTTAAACCGGTGGAACCTGAAATGCAGATATTATATAGACTCATATAGGGAAACGTTTCCGTAGGAGCATAAGTAGTGATTTTAATTTAAAAAATTAAATTCTACTTGAATATTTTTTGTATTCTTTTTGCCATATAGCAATTTTGGGCCGGCCCAGTCAGCGCGCTTCCCGGGCCGCGCCCGGCCTGGGCCCCGCGGGCTGGC
This sequence comes from Trissonchulus sp. WLG1_4, assembly GCA_030248245.1. Classification (NCBI taxonomy): domain Eukaryota; kingdom Metazoa; phylum Nematoda; class Enoplea; order Enoplida; family Ironidae; genus Trissonchulus; species Trissonchulus sp. WLG1_4. The sequence goes on along the minus strand of JASANF010019297.1, from coordinate 14,818 downwards.
CCGGCGCAGGCCCGGGCCCGCGGGATAGCCCGGTCGCTTTAGTGAGCTTGATTGTGTGTGCGTTTGATGTAGTATGTGCTTGCGCGTTGATGATTGTCGCGTTGTTCTCTCTGAGAGCCTCCTGCGGATCTCCGCGATGTGGGCCGGGCCCGGGCGGGCCTCTTCCCGTGCGGGTGGGCCGGCCCGGTGCCCCTCCGCCCGGGCAGACTCTGTGGCCCCTTACTGAAAGCGAGCAACACTAAGTAGGTCGGACTGACATTGCTGTTGAGCATGTTGGAGTAGAGATCTTTCTCGCCCACTTTCTCGATCTCCATCTTCCCCGACGCGTCAGAAACTCTAAACAAGTTATTCACGTTGCAGTGCCGTTACTAAAAAGATTACATACAACGAAATAATTGGCTTGCGAAACGTGGAAAGGCCTATTCAGCAAAACAGAGTTAAATATTGGTTTATTGGTAGATTTGCCAGTACGAAATAGTTACTGGAAACAACAGACACAGGGATTACTGCGAAAACATCAGGCAGGTCTGGGCCTAGCCATTCAGAGTCAGTAATTAGTTAGTTAGTTAGTATGTATGCATGTATGTGTGTATGTATGTATGTATGTGTGTATGTGTATATGTATTGATGTATGTATGTATGTATGTATGTATGTATGTATGTATGTATGTTGTATGTATGTATGTGTGTGTGTTGTATGTATGTATGTATGTTGTTGTTGTTGTTGTTGTTGTTGTTCTTGTTGTTGTTGTTGTTGTTGTTGTTGTTGTTGTTGTTGTTGTATGTATGTTCTATGTATGTCTGTATGTATGTGTATGTATGTATGTATGTATGTATGTATGTATGTATGTATGTATGTATGTCTGTATGTATGTCTGTATGTATGTCTGTATGTATGTATGTATGTATGTCTGTATGTATGTATGTATGTATGTATGTATGTATGTATGTATGTATGTATGTATGTATGTATGTATGTATGTATGTATGTATGTATGTATGTATGTATGTATGTATGTATGTATGTATGTATGTATGTATGTATGTATGTATGTATGTATGTATGTATGTTTATGTATGTATGTATGTATGTTTATTATTATGTATGTATGTATGTATGTATGTATGTATGTATGTATGTATGTATGTATGTATGTATGTATGTATGTATGTATGTATGTATGTATGTATGTATGTATGTATGTATGTATGTATGTATGTATGTATGTATGTATGTATGTATGTATGTATGTATGTATGTATGTATGTATGTATGTATGTATGTATGTATGTATGTATGTACCCTTGCATACCTCCACAGCACGAGCACTGGTCTCTGCGGTCTCTTTTTTTCCTCATCCGCTCCCCCCGCCGCTGCGCTTTTGATCTTTTCCGGGCGACCCCCGAGTTTGTTGTAGAACGAATCGTGCGCATTCCATTCTTGATCTAAAGCACAAGCTAACAATAATAAAAACGGAATACGATAGCAGCTAAACTTTTGAATTGCCTATGCCTAATCATAACCGTCGAAAAAGTTTACATTGAATAAAAGCACTTGCATAGAACTGGTCTTACAGGAAATTAAAAACTGTAAAAATCAAAATGTTGCTAAAACATGATAAACAGGCACTTCTGTTGACGAGTGTACATATTTCCACATGACGACAGTGACTATTATTTTACCGTACCGGTAAAATTAGGCGCGGCATAGGTACACCAAATTTTTTGTAAGTAATCCTTCCAATTTCATTCCTACAGATTTACGCAGGTCTAGGTACAGACGATTTGAGAGTTGACCGGTGATTTGGACTGACACCCATGACATTTGATTTTTTTGTCATTCAAATTTGGAGAAAACAAAAACAACACCTTCGAAATCCAATAAAATACAAAAATGTCAAAGCTGATGGGAATCTAACGTCTGTTTCGTAACCTTAACCATTAGGCCACAGCCCTGTTCGATGATTCGATTAAAATTGTAACTACCTAATGATTTTGTTAAGAGTATCCGGGTAAACAATGTTACGTGCAGGAATGATCGATATTGCAGATAGATATCGATTGTCAACCTGCCACTATTATGGGGAGACACGCACACGCTCACACTTATCACACACACACACACACACACACACACACACACGTACACACACACAACGTGTGCGCTGAGAAATGCACACAAAACGTGCATGAGCCAGCCTGTCATTCCTGCAGCCTGCAGGCTTCAGTGATGCACTGAAACTGAATATGATTTTACACGCATTTTCAGTTTCAGTGCACTAACTGAAATTAGTATGCACGGCCGCCTGGCGGCCGCGGAAAAAGACGATAACTATAGTATACCATCAAGACTATAACCTTATGTTTGATTAAACTAAACTAGAAATGTTTTCATTGCAAAATTGAACAGGTATGCCTATATTGCAAGTTCGACCACCCTTGAGGATCATAATGGTTACTTGACGTTGACTGACACATTCAAATTCTCGACCCACCTAGCACATGTACTTTTCCCCGGCCAGCTCGTTCCCTGTCTCTGATGTTCGCTGCCACATTGATGCCCTAAACACAAACACATTTTACTAACACTGCTACCACAGCTTACAAAGGTGCCCAGTAGTACCCAGATCCACCCACCCTGCACAAAGTCACATGACATCTAAGGGTCTTATCCAAAATTGGATTTATCGGATTAGATTTAACTTTATTACGTCAATAACGCAGCGTCAGTTTGACGTAGGTAATTTATTGAAACTTGGCACACACCGAGGTACTGTATGTGAGCCATATGGGGCAAAATTTCAGCCGGCTATTTTCATTTTATGTTGCGCTATTAGCAAAATTAATTTAAATCTAATCCGTTAAATCCAATTTTGGCTAAGGTTCTTAGATGACTGTGATTAGATTGGTGCAGCAACAGAAATATATAACTGATTATTATTGTTTGAGGCTGCATTGCCTAGTGCTCTGCTCCAGTGAGCACAATGAGCAACCTTGATTCGCTCCAGTCTTCCGCTCTCTGGGGGCATCCACACGTAAATGTCATAGCCCCCGTCCAGCACAAACACATCGCCGCGATTCAGGGAGTCTGTCGTCGCCGCAACCTGTCAATAAAAAATACTGCATACAACACAAATAATTAAAATTATCTATTATTACATATTGTCATGTTAGTGATTTTCTACAAGACTAGTGCGTCTAGTTTAGACTAGTTCGACAACGTACTGAAACTTTAGTGCGTTCGACAACATATCGAAACTTTCGAATATTAAATCTTTTTATTTGGAAAAAATCGGTTAAAATTTACTTGGAGGTAAAGAGATTTCACCTAACACAGGTTGATTATTGTAATAAATGATAGAATACGTTGAATATGTTAGATAGGATACTCGTCGATACAAAAGTTGACTGCTGTGACAAACTGAGTGGGGTTGTGGTGGTGGAGTGATGGCGGGTGACTAACCTCCCAGCAACGGACGTTCCTCTTTCCCTTGCACTGGTACAGCTGCACCTCGTACTCTGGCCGCTCCACGTGGTGGAAGCCAGACGCAAAGCCGCCCAAAAGATATCTAAAATGTGGCCAAGACTGCTTTACCTATGTTACGGCTGAAGCCGTTTGTGTGTGTATTGTCTGTGTGCTACGTACTGTTTTCCTTGTGCATACGTAATGTATTGTTTTGTGTGTGTATTAGTGCTGTTGTGATGTAATGTGTGTTACCTCATTTGCATATTGTGGCGTCTGCCTGTTTTTCTTTCTGTCTGCTGTCTGTCTGGGTCCGTAGTAATCAGACAGTCTATCTGTCTGCTGCGTTGTTGAATACACGCTTTCCGCTTGTCGTTGTCTGCCTTACTTTTGGCATGTGCGTGTCTTCTTGTTCGACGACTCGCCATTACCAGCGCATGCGCAGTGCATACTGGGTCTGAGCGCAAGTGGAGGTCTCACCGAGATCATCGGACTGCCATTTTCGGCAACCGATTACAGCTGCATAGCTGGCTCTCTATTTTCTATTGCCTCTTTCTCGAGGTTCAGTGCAGACTGACAATTTTTTTTGCGAGGCTCAGTGCAAGCTGATTATTATAGCCTCTATCGCGGTTCAGTGCAAACTGACTATTACTGCCTTTTTTTTGGGGTTCACTGCAGACTGACTCTAGAACCTCTTTTTTTGGGGTTTAATGCAAATTATCTGATCATTTTCTGTTCAGATAGTATCATAGCTGCATAGCTAAGATTCATTTTTTTCTTTTGTTGCTTCATTGTCGAAGTAACTTTGGCAAATATTGTCGTCCTTCTTCGGACACAATTAAATTCTGGTCTTTTTCTAGACGCCTTCTGTCAGCGACAACTGCCCATTGTTGAACATTGTCGGCTGCTCAAATCCAGCACTGCCGTAACGAACTGCGCTTTATAGCCATTGACCTAACGCCAACCCGTGGTCCGACTGGCGACCTACCAGTGATTTGGATCCAGATCAGACTGAAGTCCATATTAGTTCGTCTGTTAGTTCACCCGAACTGAAAACGGAGACTGAACCTGCGCCTAAGTCTCATAGAATTGTCGCTTCCGCAGTTGTTAATGGAATCGAGGTACCAGCCTTGGTCGACACTGGTGCGGAAATTACGCTGCTACGCGAAGATTCTCCCGCGTTAAAGCAAGTGGACCTACAAAATTCCAGCGTTACCGCGAATGTTCTGAATGGAGCTAAACTCCGACTCAAAGGAGCTGCCCGTCTGATCATTCAAGTTGGACGATTCAGCACAAGCCATTTAGTTCACATTATGACTTCTGACTGTTCGCATCAAATGATCCTCGGTCAAGACCTACTGGGTCGTTGGGGAAGCACTGATGTTTTCCTTAACCACTTAGGCACGAGTCCTTTGGAGGTCAAATCTATTCGTCCTCAGCCTGAACGAGACAAACCTATGTCTGCCTGTCTACTGGATACTATTAATGTTCTATCTAGAACAGAAGTATCCAAGGGTCTTCAACCCTAAGGTTGTACCCTACACGTCACACAAACTGACCCACATGTGGAGTGGCCCTTTTCGGCTAATTGATACTGATCCACAAAGGCACAATTACCTTGTGATCTCAGCGACTGGGGTTGGCAGAAGTGAATGGGTACATCACGACAGACTAAAACCATGTTTTGACCTAGTCGCCAAAACAGACAACACATCAGCAACACCAGAGTCTGATCAAATCAACAAACCATACAATCTACGCCCAAGAACCAAGAAAATTCATTTCATATAAATTGCAAAACTGCATAGTTTCGCACTAACCTATAGCTAGCATACGCTAAGGCAGCTTCTTTGTTGTCTAGAATTGCTATATAGTCGCTAGCAGTAGATAGCTTTTTCGCTGTCTTAATTCGCGTAGATAGCCGTAGATAGCCTTTTACCGCTGTCATCATAATTTTTGCTGCATATTTAGGTAGCTTTGTCGCTATCTTAATTTTTCTGCGTGTTCTTGTAGATGCCTGTCTACGTGAACACTGAGCACCCCCTTGGACGTCTTTTTCGACGTACCTTTTCCCTCCACCAAAACCTGCCGGTATTCTACTCAGTTGAGCAGGCCTATGCCTACATTGCTCTTGAGCAACACCGCCGCACGCAGGGGGAAAGTGACCACATTGTGGAGTCGTCTGTTGCCCAGAATATGCCTGGAGCAATTCGCTCCCTGTTGGATCACCATCAGTTCACAGAGTCAGCTACCTGGCTCATGGACTTTGCTGGCGACGCGTATTATGCGATTCTTCGTCGAATTGCGCAGCTTGATCCCGCAGCCAATAATCTTTTGCGCGAAACATTCGAACTACGTGATTCGTTCATCTGTCCGACCGGGTCCAACGATCACGTTTGGGCAGCGGGTCGAACGGAAGCATACCTGCGCAGCCACCCGGAAATCGGTGTTCCTGGTTGCAACTGCTACGGGCAAATCCTTGACAGCCTGGCAGCTGACCTCTTCAGCGATGAGCCCAATGTGAGCGTTAACCGCGTCAGTTTGAGCTCCTTTTTGTCCGAGTTTCCGTTGGACTTGGACCTGGCGAGGGATGAGCGCAGTGTCCTTCTGCTCTCGGATTCCCAGCTGCGCCAAGTCGCCGGCGTCCAGCAAGGTGTTGTTGTCAGCATCTCCGGCGCCCGTTTCAGCCGACTGGCGAATGAGATCTATAACCGAATTGGCGTTCGCCACCCGTACCGATTCAGGTACTTGGTCGTCAACTGTGGTATAAACGTGGCCGGGAAACCTACCCACGTTTGGAACGCTGAGTGGAACACGTTCATGACGGCACTGAACCGGCTTGTCCACCTGCAAAACGCTCCGCGGGTTCTTGTCAGCCTGCCCTTCGAGCACCCATCTGTCCCCGCGGTTGCATCATTCAACCGTTGGTTTATCGAAAAGTTCGAGGAGTCTTTTTCGGCGCCTCAGTTTCGAGCTTTTTGTCCTCAGGACATCCTTGTCGATGCCTTTGTTCGTGAGGAAACGGGTGAAATACTGCCCGAATTCTTCGACAACGATCGGTTTCACATCAATCACCGTGGCGTACGTCTGCTGTGGCAACAGTGGATTACCTTTTTCCCCAAGCTGCGATTCCTTCGCCTTGACATCGGACCCGAGCGCTACCCTGCCCCAAACCAACCTCGCAAGCGCCCAAAGAAGCCTCGCCACCGAGTCCCGCCTAAGCATGGTCGTTACCAGCGCCGCAATGGGCCCGGGGGCGTGCCCACTTAAAAAGGGGGGGCGGGGCGTGTTACGGCTGTAGCCGTTTGTGTGTGTATTGTCTGTGTGCTACGTACTGTTTTCCTTGTGCATACGTAATGTATTGTTTTGTGTGTGTGTTACTGCTGTTGTGATGTAATGTGTGTTACCTCATTTGCATATTGTGGCGTCTGCCTGTTTTTCTTTCTGTCTGCTGTCTGTCTGGGTTCGTAGTATTCAGACAGTCTATCTGTCTGCTGTGTTGTTGAATACACGCTTTCCGCTTTTCGTTGTCTGCCTTACTTTTGGCATGTGCGTGTCTTCTTGTTCGACGACTCGCCATTACCAGCGCATGCCCAGTGCATACTGGGTCTGAGCGCAAGTCCTAGAACCTTATCCAAAATTAAATTTAACGGATTAGATTTAAGTTAATTTTGCTAATAACACAGTACAAAAGAGAAAAAAGCCGGCTGAAATTTCGCCCTACACGGTTTACATAATCTCGCTGTGTGCCAAGTTCCAGAAAATTAAGTTTAACTGACGTTGCGTTATGGACGAAATAAAGTTAAATCTAATCCGATAAATCCATTTTTGGATAAAACCCCAAGACAAAGCAAACTGTTCCAGTTTCAAGCCTTCTAGGCAGCAAACAGATAGAAGTTTATGGGTACAAAACAATGCGTGTCAGCTTACAAATCTTAACAACCAACATTCTTAAATAATACAATTAGTAGATGGACATATGTAGTGACGTGGCTCGCGAAAAAAACATTTTAAAATTTAAATACGAGATTAATCAAACTAGGAATGCATCAAAAACTGTTTCTAAAAGTAAAAACTCCTTTTACATAATATTATGTATACTGTTTCAAAAATTTGGGTAAAAAATCAAAATGTAGGACTCTGCAAGAATATGTATCTACTATAGTACTATCTACTTGATGCCATCTTTGAAGTGTGAGAGGAAGAGCGGACTCTCGTGTCCCTGCACTTCGCGATACTGCACCGGGATCCCGCCGAACCGGTCGTCCAACTCCACCGCCTTGATCGCTGCCGAGCCATACTCGTCCTCAATCACAATCAATATTACTCGCTGGCTATATCAAGAGTATTATATACATGTTCTAACTGCTGGGTGGATAGGCTTAACCTGCGTCCCTAATTGTGTTCCTGTATTCCAATTGTCCCTAATGTGTTATTTCTGCATCCATGCCCATGTCCTTGTATATTTTTACGCCAATAAACATCCTTTATTATTCTGGTGCGCTTTCTCTTATTGTTGTCCTAGATCACAGTCAGGTACTCACCGCTCGAATTGAGATCGGAACGGACAAGTCGTGAACAATGGACCTATGTAAGTGGAATGGAGTCTACTTGCCAACCCGTCGCTCCACTGCTAAGTGCTAACCTGTGTTGACTTCTTTCCTATCCAAAAATGAATGTCCCATTCTTCGTGACGTTTGGTCTGAAACAAACGTTGACGGCCTGAAATTGGCACTCATGCTTCCAAATTTTTTACGGTTCTTTTTACGAATTTAACAAAATTTGAATTCAATTCTGTATACAAAAAATTAATATTGTTAGAGTCATTTTTTTTTTTTTTTTTGGGTTTTTTTTTGTTTTTTTTTGCCGTTTTTTTCCTTTTTGCCCGCTTTTTGTCCTCCTCCCTCGCGACTTTTTTCAATTATGTATGTATTCTTGGTCATAGCTCATAATTACACAATTCAAATCTACTGCCAACACCGTTTTAAGGGGGTGTGGGGGGGGGTTTGTTGGGTGGGTGCTTTTTTTATTTAAAGAAGAAAAAATAATGGAGAGAGTTTGTAAAAAATGTTTGTTTTTTTTTATATTTTTTTTTTTTTTTTTTGTTTGTGTGATTGTATCGGCTAATTTATTTTGTGGAGGTGTGTTTTGGTTGTGTAATAGTTATGAAATGTGATGGTTGGTTTTTGTTTTTTCTGTGTATTGGTTTGTTTGAGTTTTTTTTTTTAGTGCGGCCGCGGTATTGTTGTTGATATTTAGTCTGTGGTAAAAGTGGGGGGGGGTGTGGTGTGGTCGTAGTGGGGTGGTTTTGTGAGGGGTGTGTGGTGGGTGTGTGGGTGATGTCGTAGTGCGTGGTAGCTGGAGGGGGAGTGTGCTTGTTGTAGTTGGTGAGTTTTATATGGTGGGATTTTGCGGTTTTTTGCGTTGTCTGAATAAAGCATTTTTTGGGATGTTGGGTGAGGTATGGTTGTCTGCGGTATTTTTTTGGTTTTTTTGTGGTTTTGGGTGGGGTGGTTGGTTTTTTGGTTTTTTTTTGGCGGCGTTTTTTTTAAATGGGGGGGGGTGTCGTTTAATTTTTTTTGGGGTTGTTTGAATAGAGGGGTTTTTTTTGAGTTTTGTCGGAATGTGTTTCGGAATTACCCCCTTAATTAAATCACATTCATAGTGCAGAGGAAAAGCTTACATTGAGCAATATGTAAGAATCGCCTTCGTAGAAGTTGCCATAATATTCCTTGGGCACTGGCACAGCGCGGAAATTCTGAAAAATAACGTTGCTACAAATTAAAGCTCATCTGTATGCTATCACTTTGGGCCTTATCCAAAATTGGATTTAACGGATTAGATTAAATTAATTTTGCTAATAACATAGCACAAAACAGAAATAGCCGGCTAAAATTTTGTCCTACAAGGCTTAAATACAGTATCTTTGTGTGTGCCAAGTTTTTGTAAATTATGTTGATTTGACGCTGCGTTATTGACAAAATAAAGTTAAATCTAATCCGATAAATCCAATTTTGGATAAGACCCCAAGTTATTTCAAGACAAATGTTCAGTGCTTTGATAATGTTAACTCTAGCACACATTACGACCATTGTGGCCCACCGCCATTTCCAGGGTGAGTCCCGCATGATCCATCATATTAAGTAGCCTTGCCTGGACCCGATTTATCGAAGCAAAATGTTCATCATCAGAAATGTTCGTCATCGAAAATGTTCGTCATCGAAAATTTTGGATTGATCGAAACATTTTTGATGACGAACATTTGTTTTTTCGATGACGAACATTTTTGATGACGAACATTTCGATGACCAACATTTTCGATGACGAACTTTTGATGACGAACAGTTTCGATGACGAACATTTTGTTTCGATAAATCGGGCCCTGTTCTAATTGAAGACACTACCTATTTGCAAAAAACTCAGCAGTAACTATATAAGAGTCAAAAGTTAAATACGTCTTGTAGAAACAGCAGAGTACCTACGTAAATAAATACCTTACAAAACTAAAGTAGCTTAAACTGAAAAGAACCACATTAGCTGTGACTTGCTACTTGTTATTGGTAAGACTTCATCCATTGTGCAGTTATATTCCATAAGCAATGTATGAAACCTTCATCTGTCAAGAAAGGGAGGGGGGATTCTTACCGAAAGAAAGACAGCATCATCATCAGAATGACCCAGTGGGGATTCGAGCCACCCATTTCTGGATCTGCAGACCAGCGCTCTACCGTTGAGCTACTGGGCCGACAATGAGCTGTCGTTAAAATCCCTTTAAGTAATAAGTACTGTAGGGGGCCTATCTTACTTCACACATGAACATAATATACGTACCTCAATTCGCCAGATTTCAATGCCTTCTTTTTGACTACATCCGTCAAACTCCGATACTGTCACGTTTTTAAACATAGCGGCCCGAAAAAATTGCTAAAAACCGTAAGCCTTTCAAATTAATAGCCCAGATAAGATGAATGACGAAAAGTGTAAAAGCTCCAGGGCTTCCAAAAAACTAAAGCGGGCCCAGATATGGGAGACTGGGCGAACGAACAAACACGGGCTGGGCTGTGGGACGGTTTTAGCCCACTAATCGAGGATGAACCCGCTTAAATGGTACCTACCCTAGATTGTTTTTCATTCCCTAATTTCGATAAAATTCGATAAAAAAAGATGTGCTTAGCCCCCCCGCGGTTGACAGCCGACCCTGTAATTACTCCTCGCCTGGCTTTTTTGCTCATGACAACTGTTGTGAACAAATGTCTTCTACATACAAATTACGAGGTGCAAAAATGAGGTCAAGTAGGTATGCAAAAAGCCAAAACACTTGAAAAACACTGATTTGAATATAAATAGTACGAAAACGAATGATCTAAGTTTAGCAGCTTAGCATGCGTGTCGCTTAGGTTATCAATCGCGGGTCTGTGAGACTACACCTAAGCTGTCTGTTGTCACATTTTCAGCTTGACAGTTAAAACCAAACCAATTTTTTAAAGTAACATAAAAACCCAAAGTTCTGCAGTAAAAAGTAAAGTGAGGTTTCACCATTGTTTTATTTTAACAACCTAAATTCATAGGATACCTACGTCTTCAAATCAACTATTTTGAATTCATCGAACAGACATTAGGAATATGTAGCTATTCAAGTTTTTACGTTTGCATGATATTAAAAAATTTTGTGTTCCAAAAGTCAAATCTATTTTTGTGGAAAAGAGACTCAAGGGCAAAGTAAAGGGAAGAGCGGCAGTTAATTCATACTTTTGTCTGACTGAGCTATTTGTCCATAAAGTCATAAATATGTACATACAAGCTTCGCAGGTAAATGAATACCGAGTTGGGAAAATGATCCTACGGCTCAAGAGTTTGAAACACGTTTTCGTGTTTGTCCCTATGTCCGTTTGCCCTAAAAACTACATATCAATAGAAAACCTAGCCAAAACATGCTTTGTCCGCTGTTGTGTACTGTGTATATAGGCTATTTTTGTTTCCCGATGCCCGCATGCCCTACTGAATTATAACTCGATCGTAAAAATCTACAATGTAAAAATGAAACGAGGTTTCTTGGCATAGGGCCAATTCCTAAAATGGATTAAACGGATTAGATTAAAATTTGTTTTGCCAATATTAGGCAAACAAATTTTAATCTAATCCGTTTAATCCATTTTAGGAATTGGCCCATAGTTAATGCTGTGAATTACGCTAAACTATGGGACTTTGTTGGTAAGATATGTACTACTATGTTGTTTGCTTGAATCAGGGCCTATGCAAAACCTATTAGCCTAGCACATTAAAGCACACCGATGGATTCATTAGCCAACCCACTCGTTAGCAGCGAAAATAGAACAATAAACGGTTTTGGCACTTCAGTAAAACGTCCGACGCTTGCAAAAAATTACTCTTAACAACTCTGCTCTCGTTGAGGAGATTTGCGCTGCAATGTGTCACAGCAAAAAGTGTAAGGACATAAACAGTCGATAAAAGTTTTTGCAAACTTGAAGTGGGTTATGGCTGTTTTATGTGAAAGTCAAGAGCACTGCGACATAAAGCAAAGCAGCGTTAGCTAAGCGTATTCGGTTGAAAAAAGAAATTTTAATTACTCAATCTAGCAGGCCTCCAACGAAGGTGGATCATCGCCTGAATGTTGCAAATGGCAGTTGATTTATTCAAAACTATGGCACTAGTTAAAGCAGTCGTTCCTAGCTTACTTGGCAATTTAATTTACGCAAAGGCAACATAAAAAGTCAGAAGTAGCCTACATATGTACTACACGCCTGCTTGGTTATTTTCTGCTTTCAAATTGCATAGGTCATACCTCTCAAGAAAGGTCTTGAATGATTTTCAATGAATGCGAAACGGTCAGTTGCAACAATTTTAGAATCAAAACTCGGCCCAAGTGTACATGGCCCGTCCTACATGGCCAAATTTGGCCAACTTAATCAATTGATTTATATACGTAGTTAGTTAGTTAGTTTTGTTTCGGAGAATTGTTAACTGTTCTGCCTAAATGTTGGATGATGAGAAATAAATGAATCTGAAAAGACATTAAAAATTATTTTAAAAATTTTTGAGGGCACATCCGGGGGCATCCGGGGTCTTGTGCTATTAGAAATGGTCAAATTGGCCAGCTGACTTGGCCAACTTGGCCAACTTCAATGGCTAACTTGGCCAACTTCAGTTGGCCAACTTGGCCAGCTTAAGTTGGCCAAATCAACTTGGCCAACTTGGCCAACTTAAGTTGACCAGCTCAACTTGGCCAACTTGGCCAACTTAAGTTGGCCAACTCAACTTGGCCAACTTTGCCAACTTAAGTTGGCCAACTCAACTTGGCCAACTTGGCCAACTAAGTTGGCCAAATCAACTTGGCCAACTTGGCCAACTTGAAACATCCGATACTTTCAATATTTGAAATAAAGTCAAGTTCAAATCTCGAAGTTTACATTTTAAATTTTCATTTTCATTAACTGACTAACTAACTTGAAAAAATTAACTGCAGGATTCAGAAGCTTGACAACTTCATTCAAATAGTCAAAGTATCGGATGTTCAAGTTGGCCAAGTTGGCCAAGTTGAGTTGGCCAACTTAAGTTGGCCAAGTTGGCCAAGTTGAGTTGGCCAAGTTAGCAAATTTGCAACAAAGTTAACAGTGTAGGACACTACACTTGGGCCCAAAACTCTATCATCTAGTATCTACAATGCTGGACAGGGCCAGCTAATTCTTGTTCTTGCAGAAATTTTGTTCAGTTAATCTCATCTAAAATACCTATAGCCTATATTGACTTCTGCAGATATCGTATTTTTTAAGGCGCTGGTATCTTATATAAAAATTATACAATTCCTATTTCAAACGTTCACGTATTCAATTTCGTTCAAGTCTAACACCTTTGTCCATTTTCCAGATCATTTAGTCTGGAACCAAAAAATCCAAACCGACTCTGGTGTTGAAAGTTGCCGAACGTGATGCATCGAAATGTAGGTGATGCTGTTCATGACAAAATGGCAAGAAGGAACAGGCGGAACATAAGTAGGCGGGCGCTGTTTGTGCAAACTCAATTTCTGCATAACTTATTAATTAGTCACTTATTGCATCATATTGAATTTATTATTATAAATTTTAATCACAAAAGTTGCTGCTACCGATTACAATGATTAAAACTACATAACTTGAAATAAATTACAAAAGCCGAACATATTAATTATATAAATGTGAGTTAATGAGTCTACACTTCTAATGCCTCCTTTTCTGTTTCTGGTTGTTTATACTTCGAAATACAAGGTGTGGGAAAGTAAGAATAGTGTCGTCATGGAATTCTAGATGGTTCTTGTGACACAGTTCGAACGTCACAATTGCGTGAGAATTTACTAAATTGTTGCGTAGTGAGCAAAAGTTATGCTTTGTGAAAGCGCCGCTGTAATTTGTCATATTTTCTTGCAATTGATCATGTTTTAACAGTCTGTAACATCACGCATGTCGACGTTATTTAAAATTTGCCCATAACGGCACAAAAACCGAATTAATGATAGGTGCTTGCAAATTAGTCATCTGCGGCGGTACCATTATAACTGGTTTAACTGATACTTTGCACAGGAAGCTTAGCTAATCAATTGCGAATTGACAATAATTAAACGTTCACCTATGACTCAAGTCATTCACAAAACTTGTAGCCCTCAGGCGAATTACGTAGTTCATTCTAAGTTTTTTGCAGCAACTTGTGCGCTATAAAAATGGCAGACTGCTGGAAATCGACAACATTTGCGTCAACTGTCTTCGGTCGACGATCGTTGTGTTTATCATGGCGTATTTCCCAACGGAAGGCCAACAGAAGCCGAGGCTGAACACACTGATTCGACAGCAGCAGTCGTCACAGGACCAGATCACTGACGAAACCAACCGAGCCATCGCCATGAGTCGGCTGATCACCATGGTAACACTCACATTACTCTAGGGCCTATTCCTTTACCGGATTAAAGGGTTAATTACAATCGGACTAAACAATTTAAAAATTAAGCTTAAAAATGCCATTCCAAAACATCCGGATTATACGGACATAACTTCTAGCGCGCTGTTTTTTATTCGAACTAAACGGACTTAACTATGCACGCTAATGTTAAGCGTGCAAGTTAAATCCGTTTAATAGTCCAGTGGTAGTTTTGGAATGGGGTCAGACTAAATTTAAGCTGCTGACTTATTTTTTATTTTTTGGTTTAGTTCGTTTAGTCCGGTTTGTCATTCCAAAACCTCGGACAAAAATAAGTCCAGTCCGTTTAATCCGGTAAAGGAATAGGCCCTCAGATGTTGTAGACCATTTCGCTTGCCTTCGACGGTTTAGTTCATATACTCTACCCTTAAACCTATTCACAAAACGGCC